>JABCKG010007574.1:0-55625 GCA_018851835.1 Hypsizygus ulmarius | reverse complement strand
CTGCTGGTGCTGCGCTTCTTGGTGGAGGTTTCCTCCTTTACAAAAAATCCGAGGAAGAGGTCGGTCTGCTGTTCCTGGCCACTAACCGCGTTATGTTCTGACGCAGGTTATTTGATTAGAAGAAGGCCATCACTAACTGGATCAATGAGGCACGAGTCCGGACTGAACAATTTAACAGGAATGGCCCCACTGGGCCTGCGACATGGGTGCTCACCCACGGGAAAAGCATTCCTCAGGGTGCGATTGCAGTTTCGGAGGGTCTTTACATCGCCAGGGCCTACTGGGAGGTTAGTCGTCTGGATTGAAACACGATCCTTTGTTGCTGACGTCTTAAACGACAGGGCGGAAAACGTGCGTATCTTTTTCTTTTTCTTGGCCGTCGATGATCGACGAGAAGCACAGAAATCGGCAAGGCTGGTCCTGCTCTCAAGAAGGGTGCTGCAATTGGCTACAAGCACGACGAGATCGACGTAAGCTTGGGTTCCGCAGAGCCTGCATGGATACAAGTGACGACACATATTGGCAGATTGACACCTACGAGATTCTCCTCGGAGACTTGAACGGCCTGCGCTGGGTTCCTGCCCATGGAAAGGTCAACGTCTCTGCGCTTGGCTATCGACCTGTTGAGGGTGGCCATGAAGATGACGGCTCGCCGTTGTACATTGCCCAAGCTTCGTACAAGGGCACTGTTTACCCTGGCAAAGCGAGCGAGAAGCTTGATGGTATAAATCTGTCATTTTCACCTATTGGAATACGGCTGATTCCCTTGGGACATGGCACAGGCGCTTACATCCCATATGATGGCAAGGAGAAGAACATCAAGGTCTGTTAATTGTCGATGACACTGTATACTCTCAACTAATCTCGAATTTGCAGGAATATCGTGTCTTGTGCTACAACTGAAGCAGCTTACAATACCCTTTCCCTGATCCAAAGGCTCACAATTGTACATATAATACTTTGCTACGATGTTTTCCTATGCATTTGAGACTGTTATCACCATGTTCCAAGAGTGTTTCAAACTCGTCCTCAAGCGCTTTCATTTTCGAAGATCAAGAATTACGGGTATTGCAGAGGGAGTAATATGTACATGTACAGGAATGAGCGCCATAATTACCATGCCTCAGTATCCTTGACTACCCCCTCAACAGCATTTTCATCTGCCAGTTGCCCGGCATAGCTGCTAACGATGACGCAACCCCCTACACAGCGGGAAATGGATCAGCTGTTTACCATTGATGGCCACGAAACTCGAGATCAAAACATACAAATTTCAAACAACCAGACAAGGATGAAGAGTGTGGTCATCAAGCCCTTGATGATCCGCAGACTTTCATTGCAGAGCTTTTTAGGGTCGCCCGACTCCGCGGCGGTGGAGGTGGCGATGCAGTCTTTGACGAACGCGCCCTTGTCGTGATAGATGCGGTAAAGCGCGAAGATGCCGACACCCAGACTGAACGTAAGGTGTGCGAGGAGCATTGCGAAGTATAGTTTAACGAGGGTGAGCTTCCTGCCAATGGCGCCGACCAGGCTATAAGATAATGTCAGTCAACAATGCGGTGCAAATTCGAGGAGAGGATGTCATACCCTAGGAACGAGACGATGGCTAGGATGCTGTATACGACGATGGAAATGGCGATGGATACTTTGCTTCCCTCTGGAGAGATGGTGATGAGTTCCGGCACCTGGTGAACAATATATATTCGGACGCACCAACACGGTGTGCATTCAAGCCACCAGCAACGGAAAGCGCTCCACCTGCCAAGAGGCCAATGAGAGCAGTTATCTATGTACAAGTTGCCTGTGTCAAAGACAAGAAGACGTGCGAAAAATCGGATTTGAGACGCACAACAACACCGAGCCTGGTAGGGAGGCAGCAGCAGAACGTGCGGGTTTTGACCATGGTCATTCTTGGTGTACGAGTGCTTGAAGGGAGGTTCGTTGGCAGGTTATGGTGTTTGCGAAGGACGGATTCAAGCCTGTTGAATGAGTGTTTTTTTCCTTGTCGATGGGGGAACAGGACCAGCCTATTAGGAGGGTGTCCATCACTGGGAGTTTGGTATATATACCCCCTGCCGCGTGATGTCGGCTACATCAACCTGCTGTGAGGTCGCTAAGGGGCAATGCACCGCATCATGATCTCCGTGCGTGATGGCCATCATCATAGAGGATTTTTGAAGGCGGTATCCAAGGGCACTGTGGGCTTCGAGCTCATAGAGCACCGTGGTAGAGGCCCTTGCAAACACCTGCTTTTAAGAGTAATGTCATGTTTTGAGTGAGCAATTTAACATGAAGCGATAGTGAAGGTTTGAGGAGAATGATCGGGTCATCACCACATAGAACGCCCCGGCGTTTCAGATCAACCGTGCTGTTCCACAACTGCAACAGATCTGATAAAGCCAAATTTCTTGCTAGCAGGATGCACTGGTCCCGAGGCACTGACATAAACGAACGTCCATGCAAGCTATATGTACATAGTCGTACAACATAAGAGCAGAATATGATTATCCGATTACATTTACAGGGTATGTCTTGATAAATAAGCATATATCGAGGAAGGCATGATTCCGGTGAGAGTCGGGGAACGGTGAGAGTCGCAAGATGAGGCTCAGTAATGAGGGTAATGATCGACGTAGGGCTCTATGCTTCTTGCACGGTGGCTTCTTGAGCTATGGCGGTGATGTTTATGCTTCCTGTGAGGTTTCGTTACGATGATCGTCTGCGGCTGAGGCACACCAGCTGGGACCATCTGCATCCCACCGGTGCTCATCGCTGTGCCTATGTAAGGAGCCTGTCCGTATGACATAGATGAACTTCGACCGCGATGGTGGGAGGAAGTCATCGGAATACCCATAGGCATGCCCGAGGGTTGATAGGCTCCCTGTACACCCATAGGTACGGCGGTCTGTGGATAAGGCGTTCCGGGTTGCATGGCCATGGGCATGCCACCCCCACCATAAGATGAATACGCCGATTGGCCGCCATAGCTAGAGGCAACGCCCTGAGTCATGGGAGTGGCGTACCCTGAACCTGGGTATCCGCCACCTGACATAGGCGAGTAGCCGGCACCTCCCCCAGGGATCTGAAGTACGGGATGGCGGGAACGAGAACGAGATCGATGGCGGGACTGCGAGCGGTGATGAGGGTAGATCAGGGCGTCGTCATATGCATAGTAGTCGCCATAGTCGCTGCTCGAGCCATGACGAGAGCGCGAGCGAGAACGTCGATAATTACCATCCCTTTCTTCCCGGTACTGAAAGAGAACATGGTGAGCTAGGAACAGAGAAGAAGCTCGACAACTGACCTGGAAAAAAATGACGGAAGCAGTCGCTGCGGCTGCCTCGGACGCGGCCAGGCGGGAATAGTTATCCATATGACGGCCGGCGAATGGAAGCAGACGAGAAGCTATAGCAAGTGCGTGAGCTCACGGATGAACAGATGGTGCGAAAGGACGGGAGAACCTTCGGCGACCGCAAGGCCAATAAGTCCCTCTCTTTGTCTCGCAATATCACCGCTGAGCGGCTCGTATATTGAACTATTGTGTATCCAAGTGCGATAGGCTTCGTATGCAGCAGCATGACCAATTTCAGCTGGTAGCATGCGACTCAGTTCGCCCTAGAGTCACGGAGTCATGTAAGAAGAAGTGGATGGCGATTAAGAGGGATTATAGACTTACGACACCACCGTATGCGCGACGATGCCAATGCCTAGCTTCATGAAGCCCAACACCAACGCCTGGAATAGAGGAACCAGAGTAATCGCGAACACGATTCCATGCATTTTCAAACAGAGATCTGTTTGAAAGAGAAAGAACAGATTTAGACTTGAGAATAGACTTGGGCATTTGCTGATTTTTGGAATGCATGCTCACGGATCAGGGGCTTGTGCATGGGCATTATAGAAGTCCATTCCTCCCCCTATTAAATAGATAGAAAAAAGAGTGGGTTTGTCAATGCCTCGTGGCGTAGATTTAGTGGGCACGCAAGGGGCTCACATGAAGGCTGAGACTGGAAGTTGGGAGTTGGAGGGGGACCGAATTGGAACTAGTGAACCGGGCGTTAGTGGGCGATATGAAAGGTGTGAAGATACGGACTTGACTTGTGCCCCATCCGGGTTGTGCCTGCTGATAGTAGCTGTATGACATGTGTACAGTATTGGAGAGGAGCAAGTATGGGCAAATCTGTACCAGCAGAGCCTACGAGATGGTGGTGCAAAGGGAAAGATCAAAACACGAGGAGGAATCCATTTTAGAATCAATCTGATCGCCGTGACGTCACGGGCCGCAGCTGGATGTGACTGTTGGAGGTGGAGATAACGAGGCGCATGGACGCGACGGGAATCGAGATTACCGCCATTGTCACCGCCACAGACCACGTGGCCAGTCGCGTCTCTCCACAACGTTCATGTCCACACATGTGATCCCCCTCTCCTCAGACTTGGCAGTCTTTGCTATCCCTAATTTTGACCCAAACGAGTACGCAAACGCCATTCTTGCTGGAGAACCATATCCCCCTGCCTCCGACTCAAGGCCAGCTGGAAAGCTATCGCTACCTCCCCAAGACCTTCCTGCCAAAGAAGATATATCTGTAGCCATCTCCAAGCTCACCTTTGGCATCGATGATGTCTCAAAACAAATCAAGAATGTGGTACGTCCATTGTTTGGCCTGGTATCCTCACCTTCACTCATGTATGGCATAGGTAGCTGCTCACCACGAAGACCTTCTGTCACAAGCTGCCAGCGCCAACGATCTCTCCGGCTCTCTAACATCTGTCCGAGGAGGTTTGAATGACCTCGAGACTTCCCTCGAAAAGCAAGCGCTTCACCCATCGCATGCTTAACTCCTTGCTGACGAAGTATCTAGACTTCGCCTGAAAATACGCGTCCCATATCAATCACTTCGAGCTAACGTGTCCCGGCTCCAAAAGTTGCAGCAGGCCTCCGATGTTCTACGCCGGACATCAAGATTTGTGAATCTTGCGCGCCGACTTCAACTTCAAATGGTTGACATGGACAGCAGCAAAATCTTCGATGCTAAATCAGAACGAACGCTGGGAGCTTCACAGAGCTCCGATATCAATGGTTTACTTGGATCTGGGTATGATCTTGAGGACGAAAAAGAGCGAAGTATCGCAAAGGCGGCGCTCAGTATCGCAGAGCTTGGTGAGTTGCGGTGTAGCCCCCCTGTGCGTCTATTGACTATAATTTTCAGGAGCATTGCTAGACGGCCCAAATGTTAATAAGGGTTCCCTAGCCCTCGATATATATCAAAGTACCAACGGAATGGCATCCACTGACGAGGGCACTGGGAGTGCACTTGATATTCCTCTACGCTCAATCAACGCTGTAGCTGCTCATGTACCTTTCATCGAGGAAGCCAGAGCAAGGGTCACGAGCGAGATGGAAAATATGGTTTTAACAGGGCTCTCTACCTTGGTGTGTGCATTCTTCGGCGTCACTCCTGTCCATACGTCGGCAACTTACATTCTCATCTCTTTAGAATCAATCGCTCCTCGCATCTTCGCTCCAGACCGCATACAACCTTCGGGTCCTGCCAGAACTCGTCCAGAACCTCATCTTTGATCTTTCTCAGGCTGTCGAGGAGCGAATACGCAGTGCGTTTGATATCACCAAGATTTCCAAGGATGCATTAGCCAAAGGTCCGGTTTGCTTCCCCATGAATCTCAGATTGTTTTATTTCAAATTTACACTCATCTTTATGCCTAGATCCAGCAGCGTCTTCACCTCAATCTCCACCGACATATCGGTCCCGCGTGAGGACTGAACCCACAAATGTCACTGCACCGCAATTCACAGCGGCTCTCTGGTCTCGTCTCGAGGTCATGATAGAGGACATGGCGGACTGTTGTATAAAGGTATGTCCTTATGTTTATCCTTCTTTTCGAAAGTGCCAAGGAGCAAATCTTGTTGGCGTGAACGTCGGATGGGCGTCTAGATGCCTCTCCCGATGTCCATATGAGAAGGGACAGCGCCACAAGCGCCCGTCCTGCCTCGTGGCCGGTCTATCGGCGTGCATTTTCTCCGTTCTCAGTTGTACCTCTGCAAGGAATTTCTTTTTAATTCCGTACCTGCCGGTGTTTTGTCGTGCTTGACTGAATTTTATCTGTTCGTTGGATGTAGGTATATACCTTAGAAAAGGTGTTAAAAATGAAGAAAGATGCCGTGACACAGGTGGTGTTTCTCGACGAAGCAATGAAGGTAATATTATATTGCTGCTGAAGGCCTGTACGGCTATCCCAGAGGTAATACGTTTACGCCTTCCTGTACACACTAGCTCCTCGAAAATAAGCCCAGCGCCACATTCTGGACCTCCCTTGGCCGGTCGTTGGAGAAGCATGCCCGAGATTCAGCGAAAAGTACGTAGCTTTCCCCGCATAACCCTCGTCTGAATTTGCTAAACCTCACTGCATGGCTTAGGTTCCACCTTCCTCCAACAAACTCTCAGCACGGGCTACCCCAAACTGTTGCGACTATTTCAGGACTTCTTCGCGAAGATTGCGGTACATACCGATACGGTATACGGACCAACGCATCAGAGGTATGGCTTATCTATTGACCCAAGAAGCCCCTATCGCTAAAAGTGGCGCAATTGGAATTTGTTTGAAAGTCCGGAGACGGTATTCGTTCTACGCTCGCTATCTATTTTCGAATCACTTTACCTCTCACGGTCGTCGAATAAACTGAATGAGGCTGTGGCGCAAGCATTCTCTGGTGGTGTCCGAGCCCCTCCTGGATATAACGAAGGCATCAATATCGCACGGACGGTGGCGAACGAATTGGATTCCGCGCGGTTCGATCCTTTGCTGGTTAAGTCCGTTGCAAAAAACGCTGCATCTAGTCTCAGCATGCTGCTGTCACACGCGGATGGGCTGGTGAGCGTTTATAAACCATCATTCTTGATGGTTTGCTCAGAAATAGTTTAAAGGCGGTCAGGGACCGGTCAGCTGTGACACTGGTGGGTCCGACGGCCACCCCACAGCAGGTATCGAACGCCCAGCTTGCAACGTGTTTGTATCAATGCTGGTCCCGGCTCGAGAAGCTCAAAGACGATCACACGGACGCTGTATTTGGTGCACTTAGACCGAGCGTTCAGGTGATGATTTTATCAATTGATAAGAAAGTGGACTGATGTCGCTATGCGCGTAGAGTATATTCGAGGCATATGAGGCTTTGGTTGAGCCGATAATGACCGCTGTGCGCCGCGAGCTGAGCGCAATCATCGCAAAACTCCACCGCATAGACTTCGGAAAGGCCGTCGATCCCATGTCAGGGATGGGAGGCTCCAGCTTTTACATGAAAGACCTGGTGGAGAAGCTGTCGTTTATCAAGACTGAAGTATTGAGTAAGTTCAGCATTGGCGACGCTGGTCGAGACTGGTATGTCCACGTTTTATAATTTCACGTCGCGCTGTTCCTCCGCTGATATCCTCCTTGTAGGATTACATCCATTGTCAAGTTTGTGATCAGAAACTTTGTAATGCATGTCTCTATCGCGAGACCGTTGGGTGAGAGTGGTAAGCTACGGCTTACAAGCGATATGGCCGAATTAGAGTTCGCATTGAGCGCGTTTATGGTGGATAATCCACAGAGCAAACGTGGTGGTAATCTAGAGACCATGGGGGATGAGTATCGGACTCTTCGGGCGTTGAGGTAGACTTTTATCCTTCCGCATCTATTTCGGTGACAGTAATCCTCGGTTTTCACAGACCCCTGCTATTCCTTGAAAATGCACGGCTGGCTATACCCGAGCAGACCGCTGGTCTTCCGCCACTGATCGTCTTACATCATATTCTAGTCCGATCTCCGATGCCTCTGCCCCATAATCTTCATGGATGGCAAGAAGCCGAATATGTCCGATGGGTGGATGAACACACAGAGCGGGAGGCATGGACGCTGGTGGATGGCGGGCTTTCTCATTGGGAGAAAGTTGCGGAGAGCGAAGGGAAAGATATCACCGATGCAAAGGAATATATTGACCTGGCTCGGACTGTACTTAGAAACGCGCAGAGTCTGTAGGCTGTAGCAGATTTCGGTTATCATTTTAAATTTCTGTTTTCCTCGCTTACGTACGCGGCGGTATTCAGGAAATTTGGATCGAGTCAGGGACGTGTTCTGAGTCGAGTCTTTTGGATCTTTGGTCAATTTGTTTTCAAGTTTAAGTTTCTACTAGTCATGGCCACTCTCTTTGCCTTGCGTGCGCGCACTGCGTCGAGAACGCTGTCTTTCAGGCTATTCTCCTCTACGGCACGGATATCTGAGTCGGAACCACCTAAGCCTCCCAAACCTATCGATGATTCGACCTCTGCACTGGACTACAAGAGGGTACATAAAGTCAGGCCACCACCTCTGCCAGCGATGGATTTACCCCGGTCGCGTAGTGCAGAGGAAGCCGTTACCAACATCCTCTATAATACCCCTCCCCCGAGTTTGCAACCATTTAAAAAGTCTGTCGCGACTCATGACGAGGCTTATGTCTATTTTACTGACTTTCATTTTCACAGGCACGTCCTGAATTGTCTCGTACAAAATGAGCCTGGTGTCCTCTCCCGTGTCTCTGGCATCCTTGCTGGTAGGGGATTCAACATTGATTCCTTGGTAGTGTGTCGAACCGAGATTCGCGACCTGAGTCGCATGTGTATTGTGCTGAGCGGACAAGATGGTGTTGTTGAACAAGCACGGAGACAACTAGAAGATCTTGTACGTTATGCTCCACCGTTCACTTACAGGTACAGTACTGACAGACTTCCAGGTGCCGGTCTGGGCAGTGCTTGACTATACGGAAACGCGTACCATTGCGCGCGAACTACTCCTGGTCAAGGTATCTATCCTTGGGCCGGAATACCTTGAGGACCAGCTTGCGGGTGGTCCCTCCCACGACCCTCGCGTTGCCCAGCATGATGGGCTCTCTAAAGTCGAGCGTGAAGCGGTGCTCGCCCACCATTTTGAGCAGAGTGCTCAACCTGATGAGCACCAGGCACCATCTATGACGCCGTCGCAAGCGCTTCGTTCAAAGCACCAACACCTTCAGTCTATTTCGACGCTGGCAAAGCAGTTTGGAGCCAAGATTGTCGACGTCAGCGAGAATAGTGTCATCGTGGAGTTGACTGCGAAAACGGCGAGGGTGGAGGCTTTCCTGAGCTTGGTGAAGCCATTCGGTATCCTTGAGGCTGCTCGCACAGGTCAGTGTCTTCCTTCACATGAAGGCTTCTGTGATATCTAACGTCGTTTTCGCTTCTAGGTTTAATGGCAATGCCTAGAACTCCGATTAGTCCATCGGGTGAAGAGGATGAGGGCCCTGCAGATTATGGTGGAGCTGTGGATGCGAGCCTTTTGCCGCCTGGTTAATTTAACGGAAAATTACATATAATATTAAAACGTCGTGGTCTGTCATTGATAAACTGCAACAAATGATGCTTCCGTGGCCAGTTTCAAAAGATAAAGTGGCGCGCAGAGATTACACATCCCCGTAAGTACGACTCGCATTAAAGGCATGACGCTCTCTATCCATTAAGTCGTGTGATTATGCTGCTTCGCGTCTTTCTTTCTTGGAGTTCCATACTTGCCCATACATCAGTTCAATCTCATATGCACCGCTGTAGTTATTTGAATGCTCCTTTGTATTCTTGTACAGTATTGGACAAGAGCAATAATGATAAGATTAAATGCTAGATGGGATGTTGCGGACACAGAGATGTGTGAATGGTTCGTGGATCAGAATGGAGAACAAGAAGGACAAAATATCCCGATATAATGCGATAACAATAACCAAAGCAAGCCAGAAGATAAGATGAAAGCATGAAAAATGAACATTGAATGAAAGCAGTCGAAGACGTTAGTCCTTGGTCTTAATACCAAGGTACATGTTACGAGATTGGAACCAGCCCGATGTTGGACAAGGGACGTGTTGCTGGGAGTGGGAGGGTATATGAAGCATTCCTCCAAATGGCACGATGAACGAGACGAAGTCGGCGTATTCGAGATTGGTGAGTTGTGCGGGGGATGTGGGGAGGGCGAGTGCGAGAAGTGGGGGAGTGCGAGAAGTGGGGGAGTGCGAGAAGTGGGGGAGTGCGAGAAGTGGGGGAGTGCGAGAAGTGGGGCAGGGTGAGAATGGGAGACGTGGGAGAGGTAGCGGATGCAAGAAGGGAGGGAAGATGCAGCATAAACATGAGGGGTAACATGAACGAGTCATAAAGCAATAATACACAGCAAAATGGAGAAAGGAAAGCTTTTCGTGACAGATGATGATATATGATTGAGAGCATGCGAAATTGTGTTTTTTTGTTGGCTTCGTGAGGCGACCTTAAACATCGATGGGCTCGGTCAATGCGAACGTAGCCGGCCAGCTGCCAGCAACGCGACGATTACCGGAGTATGCGGCACCGGACGGAGGGACGTAGGAAGTAGGCTGCGAGGATGTCTGAGTCTCAACGGCGAGTGCACTTTGTGTGATGTCGTAAGTGTCGTTGTAGTTAATGATCTCATCAAATGATTGGAATGACTGGTCTGGGGTTCCCGACGACGACGATGGGCCTGCGAGTTGTGTGGGGTCATATAGATGTGAAGATGGCCCTGCCATGTATCCCATATTTCCCTGAGATGCCTCGTCGACATGTCCAGAAAAATAGGTTTGAGGGCCGAAGTCTGATAAAGACTGGTTCCCGAGTACGGGAATCATGGAATACGGCAATGTAGGGATCGGATTAATGCCAAACAGGTTATGTTGGTTATACTCCACTTCCAAAGGACCATCACCGGCGTTCGCCTGCACCTGGAAGCAGTTAGCAACACTAGCATTTGGTAGCTGGTCCATCAAAGGCTGGAAGCCCAGGGAACCCCACATCGCCAAATTCTGATCGACCGAGTTGGCCATATCGAAGTTAAACATACTCTGCGGTGGAACACATGAGTGACAATGATGAAGCGAAGAGGATGGATGACGAACCGTGTCGAAATGCCCATCCAAGGTGTTCATTCCATTCAGGTGTGAAAGAGGATTGAACTGCATCTGTGGATCGATGGTAAGTCTAAAGGTTGCCGCGAGGGGAACAGACTACGAACCAAGGGGTCGAAGGTCGACTGATCGTTCAATGCCGTGCTTATTCCGTTCACTTGCGTAAGAGAATCCATCTGTAATTGGACTTGCTGTTGCGACAATGACTGAGCTAAATAACCCTGAACTGTGACGTCTGGGTATTGCTGAAGCTGTTGCTGGTGGCCTAGATTATTCTCGTGCTGACTATGCTGAGAGCTGGCCGAGGGCGTTCGATAGTGAGAACTATTGCCCTGCTGAGGAAGACTCTGCTGAGTGACACTGGGTTGCGGTGCAAGTGTCTGTGGACTGTGAGAATAGTCGCGATAGTACGGTCTGACGCGCTCAGAGAAAGAATTGCTAGTTGTTGCAATAGGGCCTCCATTCCCTGACGCGTGGTCGGGCGACGCGCTAGATGATTGAATGCTGGACTCGTTCCCAGAATCATCGGGGCAGGGAGACGAGGCAGCAGATATAGGAGGTGATGGACCTGCCGGGTTCCATCGTGGATTTAATGGGGGCATGGGGAAGGGGTATGGGATTGAGGGGAGGGTGGCATTGGCTTGAGCAACCGCGCCTCCTGATCGACGGCGATTTTGGGTAGGTTGGCGCCCTCCGGTCCTCTTCTTCTCTTCCGCTTTGGCCTTCTTCTCCTCCTTCTCGCGCGCCTTCATCTCCTTACTCCTTGGCATGAACCTATACCCTGGGTGAGCCGCAATATGTTCGAGTTTCTTCACTTCCGCCTGGTGCTCGTACTCTGCCTTGATATGGGGAGGTGCGTTCTTCCACATGGTGGCAATAGTTGTCGACAGCTCAGACTGATGGTTTTTGCCTTCCAGCGCCATCATTGCTGCAACATCTGACCTGAAGAGAATCCAAGAATTGGGGGGTCGGCGGACCTTTTCGCGATCTGCAGGCATTGTAGACGAGCCTCGATAAGAAGAAGCAAAGGATATCAGGGTCTCAGCGTGTCGAGCGCAGAATGAAGGTCGTGGTCGAGTGTACAGGGTAGATGAGGGTGGGAGTGGGTGTTTGTAGGTCCGTATTTTCTTGTTTGTCACAATTTTGAATTGTGGCTCACGTGGTCATTCAACCAAACCTCCAACTTGAGGGTTATATATCCGTTGCCCGTGGGCAAAGCGGTATGCAGTCACACTATCGCATTGACCTATTCTCGGGCGCCAAAGCGCTGTCTGGTCCAGTCTCAGTTCGGCTTGGTCGACGCCCACCAAGGATCACTTCGGAAGGTCCTGCCATATTGAGGTTCTGCTTTGACAATATAGTGAGTGCTCAGAAAAATGCTCTGTCTGGGTCATACCAGGAATACAATATACCATGATCATTGCGAATGGTCGACCAGGCTGCATCGTTGCTCGTGCCGCTCAGATCAAAGTTATTTCTTTTCTTGCATGAATTGGTCCCGAAGCCCCTAATCGGGTACAAATACTTGGTTAATTCGTCTCGTGCCAATATCTTTGCGAGAGCATTTCATTCCGAAATTCTTGTACTTGGGTCGAATCGACAACCATCTCCTTGCATGTCTTTCCCTGTCGTAAGTACGTAGTATATACATATCGTTGGTTCTGCCATTCTGCGACTGCACAGAGCCATACATACACCGACTACCGTTCTGGTTTCAATGCATCGAAATCAATACTACTGAATGTATAATTCCACAACATTCCTAGTCAGTGTGTACTAAAATATGTACCGACGTTCAACATTTAGAATCGTTGTTTCTCCCAGTTCTGCTTCTACGCATCTCAAAGATCAGACAAGCGCAAGTGCATTTCATGATGAATGATACAATTGTCAACCCACCCATCGACGAGATGTCGTGGCGAGTGGGAGCGAAACATATACTAGTACACGGGTTTTGTGTTGTAAACCGAGACTGGAATGGAAGCCAAGGGACGAAAACGACGAGTGCTAATGAAAGAACGAGTGAGGAGATGGAGGATGGTCATGGAGAAGGCAAATGGAAAATAAGGAAGACAATGGGGCGATCGCAAGCAGTCTGACGACTTGCTTAATATCCGCCTCCACCATAACCTCCTGAAGAGTATCCACCTTCGCATCAGTGAGATGGACATGATCATATCTAAAAGCAATTGATGCTGACCTTGCTGACCACCGCCACCATATCCACCTGAACCACCATATCCACCACCACCACCTTGTTGTCCACCGTAGCCTCCTCCACCTTGGTAACCGCCGCCGCCAGAGTATCCTCCTCCTCCTGCTTGCGTTAGGTTAACGTCAACCAACCAGATGATCAATTTAAGATGCAAACGCACCACCGTAGCCTCCACCGCCGCCACCGCCACCATTGTAGCCTTATGAAGTCAGTCAGCCACAGTCATAGCATCGTAAGGAACTTCGCGAACCTCCACCTCCACCTCCACCTCGTGCGTTAGCAAGATTTACTTTGATGCGCCTTCCATCGAGCTCTTGCTCATTGAGGCCATTAATGGCAGCATCGGCTTCCTGACCAGAGCTGAACGTCACGAATCCGAAACCACGGGACCGACCAGTGTCGCGGTCGCGCATCACGATAGACTATACAGATATCAGCCAATCTTATCTTACGATGGAAGAACAGAGAGCAAAGAGCAAGAACGTCATGATAGAGATAAGATTGCGTACATCGAGAACCTGACCGAACTCCGAAAATGCCTATAATTGGAAACATATGTGATAAGACACTATCAAGAGCAACAGAACTGGAGAGTATGCATTTGCAGCGAACCCCCCGAGACAAAACTGACTTGACGCAACGTATCGTCCGTAGTGTTCCAACTCAAATTACTGTAGCAAGGTTCAAAAGGCACTATCAGTTTCACTTCCCCATCGACCAGGGAAGGGCAATCAAAAGACCCAGGCAACTGCACAGACTGACCCAACATAAACTTTTGCAGACATCGTGGCTGTAATACAATAGGATCCTGTTACAAGAGTCCCGAAACGAAACCCAGACGGAAACCGAAAACGAGTTTAGATGGTGGTTGGGGAGAAGGGACGAAAAGCACAGGAGCCATCTTTTATAGGGTTTGGGATATTCCAAACTCCGCTGTTACCTCAGCGTTCAATTTTACTCCAAAGACTCGTTCTAGAAGCTTCCAAAGCCTGGGTCGCATGGTCAATTCCTTCTGAGCCAAGCCTCATGACGGCAGAAATGCAGAGAAGGAAAGTAAATGAACTCATCTAAGGAACGGTAAGAGCTAGATAAATGCAATGCAAAAGTTCGTGAAGTGGGTAATGAAAAGAAATCAAGATGGCACTGTGGTTCATAGAAGATCATTAATATGGTAATGGTTTTGCATAATGGTCGTAAATTCATGATCAAGGTGAGCTGAAACGTTTTCAGACAGTAGACTTCCGGCTCTTCTCCTTCTTCTCCTTCTTCTTCAATTTGCCCTTGTCAGCGTCACTTTTGACGCTGCCAGCTGGGCTTTCATTCCTCAGGCTTCCCTCACCCCGGTTATCGTCCGTCGAAACCCTAGGGGATTCTCGTTTCAGACCAGGGATTATAGATGAAGAGGAACTCTGTCGACGAGTCGTGAGAGAGATCCTTCGGGCAAGTCGTTGGAAATTCTGTGAGGAAATTCGCTTGCGCTTTGGTTCGCTGTCAGGGTCGGGCGTTCCTGTTCGCGATGGAGGTGAATTAACATTTGCCCCAAACGTGACGGCTGGACCTTGACCGGGAGTCGCAACACGCTCAAGTTGTGGTTCAGCAGATGCTTCACTCGTGGAAGGTAACGCCAAAGGTTCGGCTGTAAAAGGCATGGCTGAAGTCACAGGTGAAGTTGCCTGGACAACATCGATTTTTAAAGACTCGGTATCATGATGCGAGGATGCTGAGGTGGGGAAGGCGACGGGGCCAACATCAACAGGTACGGTCTCCTCAGGAGCTGGGGGTACAGTTGCAGAGGGTTCGGGATCGACCTCCTCTGAAGTGTCTACCAAAGGCACAGATGCCGATGATTCAGGTACAACATCGTCGGTATCATGACGTCCCTCTGGAATGCCAATAGCTGCCTGAGCATCAAGTTCTTCAATGGCATAACCGGAAACTTCGGTCTTGGTAATACCATCATCGAGAGAAATTGGTTCGTCCGATGCAGAAACTTGATCGGCCCACATTGACGCAAATATGCCATCCTGAGCGACTAATTCTTTATGGCTTCCCTGCTCAATGATCTGGCCATCCTTGAGGACCAAAATGCTATAAGAAACATAGAATTGAGGAAAGCAGAATGAAGGGACGGGCATTGGACTAACAGATCAGCGGACGCAATAGTCTAGAATTCCGGTATTTGCATCATCATTCAGTCAAAAACAAAATGGTTGACGTAACCTACCGACAAACGGTGGGCGATGGATAGCGACGATCGACCCTTGACAAGGTTCTGTAGTGCTTTTTGAATATCTTTTTCGGTTGATGTGTCCAGAGCACTAAAGGCAATACTGCAGTGAGAAGATATCGGAGTCACGATTGACCTAATACCATCACGTACCTTGTGGCCTCATCCAATAAGAGAATGGGAGGATTTTTCAAGAGGGTTCTCGCAATCGCAACTCTCTGCTTTTCCCCGCCACTTAACCTGACTCCTCTCTCCCCAACCTTGGTGTCATAGCCTGAAGTCGATCGTCAGTTATACAACAATAAATACAAAAGGAATTAATCGACCTTCAGGAAAAGTCATGATTCGGTCATGCATCTGAGCCGATTTAGCAGCTGCCTCAATCTCCTCCTGAGACGAACCAAATTTGCCATATCTGCAAGGCATTTAGCCTGTAAAACGGTATATGTTGACAGCGAGAACATACGCAATGTTGTAACCAATGCTTGCATTAAACAAAACAGAATCTTGTGGCACAACCCCGATAGCCTGACGTAAACTCTTTTGTGTGACATCCCTAAGAGTAATATGATAAGAGCCGCCGACATCTGCAAGAAAAACGGTGGACGTACCGTATGTCTTGTCCATCAATGAGAATCCTGCCATCTCCTTCTCCTAGATCATAAAATCTATAGAGGAGGCGCAGTATGGTGGATTTTCCAGCTCCAGATTCACCCACTAGGGCTACAGATGATCCTTTCGGTACCTTGAATGAGACCCCATGTAGTGCCGTTGTGCGTCCATCATACGAGAAATTCACGTTGTCTGGTGAATGGTAAGTTCATTGTGCATACAGAACTAGAATATGAACCAACCAAACTCAATTTCGCCATCATTTACAATAAGGTCCGGAGCGTTCGGCTTGTCGTTAACCTCCGTTGGCTCGTTGAGGAGGGCCAAAAGTTTCTCTGTATCGACCAATGACTGATTGACTGAGCGGTAGATATATCCAAGTTGATTCAATGGCCCATAAAGCTGACGTCCGAGATCGTCAGACTTGTAAATACCAAGCATAGAGTCTCTTACCTGAGCAAGGTAGGTAATGAAAACGACGAAGCCTCCCGAGTCAGAATCCCCTCTTGTGACTCGTAGTGCAACAATCATCGATCCAATCAAAAGTCCGAGCGTCTGAACAATTATTAAATCTGGCCCGCTGGCCACCTAGACCATATCCACTTACAATAATAAAATTCTGCACCATGTTCAGCAGATTTAAAGAGACTACGCAATTCGGTGTCAACACGAAACTATTTCTGAAAAAAAGAAAAAGAAAAGAATGGCACATACTAATAACCTTGTACTCCAACGCTTGGTATTCTCGGAGAGCATCTCGGTAGCGTTCACCCTCATGCTCTTCGCCACCGAAGTATTTAACTGTCTCGTAATTTAGCAGGCAATCTGTATGGATTCCTCTGGTTATCTATGAAATGTGTCAATTCTGACCAAAGTGTGACTAGTAATGATGCACATACGATATCGCGTTCGTTCATTTGACGCCTAATTTTCGTTCGCCATTGTGTAAGTATTACGCTGGCAGCGACTGAGGATCGAAATATGATCAGAATCCCATACGAAGCCTATATTGACTATTGCTCACCATATGCAAACATCACGAAAAATATAACCAAGGCTAACGTCCATTCAAAGAGAATACAAAAAGCGACCAAGGCGATGAAAATGTCTATAAAAGTGGGGATGATGTTGAATAATATCAGCTAAACAAGACGTGCGGTTTAATAAGATGCAAAAAAATATCAGGACTGGAATCGACAAACCTCGAAAGTATGGTTGATTGCGGCCCCACGATCCAGAACACGCAAAATTTCGCCAGTTTTCCGGCGTGTATGCCAGGCAAAAGATAGATTGAGTAAATGGTCGAATGATAACTGGGACATCTC
The DNA here is from genome assembly GCA_018851835.1 of Hypsizygus ulmarius. Lineage (NCBI taxonomy): Eukaryota > Fungi > Basidiomycota > Agaricomycetes > Agaricales > Lyophyllaceae > Hypsizygus > Hypsizygus ulmarius. Next base: position 38,277 of record JABCKG010007574.1, on the reverse strand, counting down.
TGAGAAAACGAATGAGCAAAATATGTAACGAGGCCCAATTAACTTGCCCACCTCGGTCTGAGTATTGCATCACAGGTGCCCAAAGTGACTAGACATTGAGAATAAGTATGTGCTATGGGACGAGCGAGCAGCGAAAACGTACATCGCGAATTGCCGCCAGGCCACCACTGCCTTGAAGGAAGCGCAAACCAACATATGCAAAGAGGAAAGGCCAAGGCGACTGCTCTGAAGGATGGTCAAGTAACCGAACAAGTTGCCCGAGTGCAAGTGGCATGGCCAGATTGATGACACGACCCAAGAGTAGAATAACAATGCACAGGGACTACAATAAATAATATGAGACCATTGAAAAAGACTGAAGACGCGATGTGAGATTATTACAGCAAGGAGTTGAAGGTAGCGGTCCTTAGTGGGCCATAGATACGGGCTGAGGCGTCGAATTCGTTTCCAGATCTCGGTCCAGGATGGATCAAGCGTTATCTCTGGTTTAGCATCGGTCTACGTGAAATCTTAGATGGCGTGTAACAGCTAAATGTAGGATGAACCATCTACCTTATCTGGAACTGTTGATGGGGCGGGAGTAGCAGCACGGGTCGTCGGCGCCGAACGTTGCAAATTTGACCTAGTAGATCGGAATGTTCCATATTTGCTGGAATCACCCGTTAAACCAGAGACGGCGGAGAGACCGGTTGAAGCCTGAGGGCCTGATTCTGGTGAGAGAAGGAAGGACGATGCGGCTACAGTTCGTTCCTCAAAGTTTCCATCTCGTTCGATGGCAGAGTAGACTGTCCTGGGGAATAGAAGGGCGACCGAAAGAGGCAACAGGAGCAGGGCACGGAATGCGGTGAAAGCAAAATGAAGGACGAAGGTGATTGGAATGCCCGTCGGAGCTTCAGGGATGTGAGGCTGGGCTAGAAATAATGCAAGTATGTAAGGCATGAAATACACGTATTTGAATGGAATATCTTACAATTTTTGAGGGCATGTATGTGGATCCCAAGCAAGACAGTGAGGGCAATGTCCAATACCGATGCTGCAACAACCGATGCCTTGACCCGCTTTAGCAGCCAGACCTGAACACCTTCAATTTCTTTCCAAGAGCCCAAAGCCGCCAGTCCAGCGAATGCAGCAAGACCAACAACCGCGTTGATCTCAATGCCCGTATAATGAGGCCAGTGTTTACTGAAGACCGCATGTACGGCAAAATTGAGGCCGTCGAGAAGGAAGGTTAGAGCAGAGGCAGATAGAAGAGTTAAAATGAGAGCACGACGAGGAACACGCGTGGCAACGACGACGGAAGTGATAGGTGAAGGTGGTGATGGAGTTGGAGGATGCGTAAATAGAAGAGAAATGGTTGAAAGGAAGACCAGAGATGGAGATAAAACTCTGATAAGAAAAATAGAGAGGAATGGCGCTGCTAGAGTAGCAGACATCATCATCATGGTCGTTTCCTTGGACGCGGTGGTCGTCGTCGGTGGGGATGCAAAGGGAGGGCAGGACAGGATGAATGAAACTGGCGCACTGGGGCTTATATTCTGCCAACACGTGCTGTGGATCATCTTCACGTAAATTCAACTTTAACTAAAACTCCCATTGGTCGGGCAAAGTGTTCTTGGCACTACTCCTTTCTTTTCTTTTCTTTCTCTGACAGCGCAGGGCCCTCTGGTGGCCTAAGTTCTCGAGATCACTGCTATGGAGTATATCTGTTACTGGATATTCGATATCTTGGGCCGCTCTAAATATGGATTCCTAAACCCGAGAACGGACGGAGATGTTGAAGCTCTATATATTCGAGCATGTATGTAAGTACATGTACACCCTTAACTGTTCCTCCACGCGAAATGAATCATCGGCCGCGACATGTTATCATATCGGTCTCATATACTTAGCCTTCCACGTGGCAGAATGCTATCAGAACCAAAATAACTATACATTGTGATGACCCTGTTTATCGCCATTGATGCTCGTCTGCTACCATACTTATCCTCGTTCTCCTCTGTCCTCCTATATCAATGTCAGTCTCCCGTTCGTTCAATGGATGTTTTACCCCCGTGGGCTGCGGCATTCAACAAGTTAACGAAACTCGGAACAAAGCGGAAACTTCGATTACAGGATGTATCCATACCACTCACTTCGATCCCCAAGTCCTTCTGCTTCGTCTGCCTTGATAGACGTCGTTTCTCGAATCATCTTTTTCTGTTTGTTCTGGTTTCAGAGGTACCAGAGAGTCATGCGACGGCGATCCCTATTACTATACGGAAAACGCGAGCAACGTGATTGTCCCTGATGTATACCGCGGGGCGTTGGAGAGACCCCCAAAGAGCCATGTTGAGAGTGATCCTTCAGAATTCGTGACCACAGACAGAAATGCAAGAGCGGTCGCCCGGTCGAATGTGAGGTAATACGTTGTTTGCAACTCATGCCGCAAGAGCTGGTGAAGAATAATTGATACCCTCAACAGTGAGGAACAAGATTTCGTATAGGACAGCTTTCGAGTGACATTTTTTCCAACGGTCATATGAGTCATGTATTATTGCATTTGAATGGAGTTATGGTGTGGCTCACCCACAAACATAGCAAATCCTATCAGGCAGCAGAGAGAAGAAAAGATATTCACAAAAACCGCGACAATGATATCGGTCAGCTATAAATGAGACAACGTTGGTCATTGTTGAAAAAAAGACATAATGCTGTCCGACATAGACATGCAGAATTTACTCACAGACGAAAGCAGCGCCATATGGTCCAACAGTCATAAGTTGAGTGCGAGTCGGCGAGTAGCCAAGCCCTTGAACGACAGACGGTTAGAAACTAGGGTACAAAAAAGTTTAGTTTCTTGGATCCACCATTATAAAATGACGGGATCTTACTAGCCCAGGGAAAATACAACTGTACCTAGCCGGTTTGCAAATAATCAGGGGCTGATCATCCCAGATATTCCTCCTCTAAACATACCGTTCAAGAAGTAAACACAGCAGAGGAGCTAAACATGATGAAGGTTGAAGGTCCTGCGAAATTCGACCCAATTGAACTTGTCCGCATCGTCATGTTTTCCAGCGGCCCCATCTTCTCGTAACTTGACTATAGATGGGCTCAAGAAGCGAGCGTGGGTGGGAGAGCGTGGCAAGATAAAGTAAGATACCAGGCCAAATCCGACTGTGAAGAGGCCTTCGCACATGAAAATTCGGGCCCATGCAAGATGACCGCCTTTCCCATTAAAGCCCACGATGGCCGTCGCTAACAGCCCACTGAACGCCCCTGAGAGAGACGAAGAATACAGAAATTCTGGTATACGTCGATCATTTCTGAATCGAAGAAAACAACAGTTCAGTAGCATACCTCGACTGAAGTCGACTCCTGGGGTAGAAGAACGTCAGGTACAGGACCAGGCCAGAAAGAACGCCACCTATTCATTATGTCGTAGAATAGAAATAAGAGAAAGGTTTAGTGAATGTATTGGGGTTCATACCTTCGAAAAGCCCAAGGAAGAATCTGCAGGCGAGCAATCCGCTGTAAGATTTAACAACTCCTGTGGAAAGTTTTCTGAAACCAAAACGAGTGGTAGATAAGAGAAAGAAAGAAACCTTGCAAAATAGTTACAATTCCCCACAAGATGAGAAGTGTGGGCAGAAGCAGATTTGGTCCGACAACCTGTCAACAACATCAGAATATATACATATATCTATGCATAATCGTCGGGACAAACCTTCAGTAACAGTTTCGAGGGAATTTCGGAGGCTATGTAATATGGGCTATAGCACGCGGTCAATGTCACTGGGTGCAAAATTCAATTTCTCTTGACAAAGGACACAGAAAGTATTGAAAAGATATTCCATAACTCAAAAGATATCGAAGAAAGGGAATACCTTTACAGTAATTTCAAGGTTTTCAGACAAAGGTTATTTAGTCTCTTGCATCCAGTGTGTAAGAACGACGGAAAGAAAGGCTGGTGTAGCATGAATGTGACCGTCAGAGCCATGCTGTACTGTAAAAAAACGAGGGAATTGACACCGTCGAGGCAACAGCTACGCATCTAATCTAGGAAGGAGATACTGTGCTTTCGGCTAGTATGACGCAGGGGCGGCGAGAAAATCGCCAAAGTAGGGACCCACAAGCAAATGGCGAAGAAGTACTAGCGACCTACTTTATCACTTCCTTTGTGAGGCAACTTTTTCGGGAGAGATTATACATCGATGGGAGATCAATAAGATCCAGAGTTGCGCGCTTCGTTCGCCGACGTCAGGTGCATCTCTTCCACTGTTGGGCGAAATGTCCTGAGGAGTACTAGCCAGTTCAAAAGCCGTATTCTGGACAGAACGATATATATGCGCTTGCACCTCAAAGTCATTGACAGAGAGCCATAGGAGCCCGCACGTCAGAGAGCTCCAAAGAAGACATGTGGTTGAGCGATGGATCCCGGAGGATGGGAATCGGATTTCCGGGCATGACATGTCACCGCCTCTGGGAATAAGTATGTTGAAACTGTGGCGCCTTTCCAGATTGAGGGTCGATGGCTTCGCAAGTTGTATTCAAGCTAAAATCCAGAGGTGTAATGCCTTTCATGAGTAAAGTATAAAGAGGATATAGATTTTCTTATAAGCATAACCATATCCCCAGATGTCGGCAGGGAGAGTACATGTGCATGGAAGTTACTGATATGATATACCCCCCAACAGATATGCACTTCAGACGTCTGATAGACCATGACGTTGCTTGTCAAAATGCCAGGGGTTTCAAGCAGAGCAAAGACGTACTAGTCAGATTATTCGATTCTAGTCCAAGAACGAGTTCGTCGAGCTTGCTCCTCACCTCCTCTACCCTTCCACCTTGAATCGCCACATCGTTCCTGTTGAAGATCTTCAGAGCTGCTCTCGCTTCTCGTGCAAACGAGTACGACTCTTCGACAGAGCGATCGATACCACGTTCATCAGCATGGACATCCGAGACCTCGTTGGTGGGAGTTGAGGGCAATGCAGAAGTGACATCGATTTCGGAAGCACGGAGCAAGGCGAGGTCTCGCAGGATGATCTCTAGTGCCAAGGGTTTGGATGTTTTCGATTTCGACATGGTGGACAAGTTGAAGTAGTGGGAGCCACAGCTATTGTTGTTCTTTGTTATTCACCCGGAGACTGGCCATGGAGGTCCTGCAGCTAGCAGTGGAGGTCCACTGCGATATATTTATATTAATAGATGGCACGTGGCGAAGGAGTGGGCAAAAGGGTGATGCTTGTGCACTGTGCAGTAGGCTGAGTACTGTCACCAGTGAGCAGAGTACAGTACATAATTGTGTTCAAGTACGCGTCATTCAACAGAACAGAGAACTTGTTAGTCTGAGTAATATTGCTCTGATGGTAGTAATATTAATTACACAGTGTGTGAAGTCCTTGAATATGAGCCATAGTGTCTGTAACGTCCAATAGTGAACATACTAGCGTCGCGCTGGCGAGCTCGATGCGCATGCAAAAAGGTCCAGCGAATCATCCGAAGGGAGTATTGCCGGGTGATTGTCATCATCTTCAACGTCGGGTTGATGAGAGGGACGCGATGAGATGCTGCTTGGAATCTTAGTGGAATTATGAAGTGTAGCCCGATTCGAAAGAGCGACAGCCAGTCGAGATTCAAAAGTTGGTGTTTTAGGCACGGGGGATACCTGAAAGCAAAACTTTTGATGGCGATGGGCACCACCGCTGGCCTCGCTGTCAGGACAAGAGTAACGACCTCTTCTTGGAGAGGGTGCAGTTAATAATCTTGCTGAGTGCCCCAAGGATCTTCTGGTGGTCCATCGTTTCGAATTCCCGACCAGTGACGGCTGACCCCGATGACGCAGCAGCCGGGAGAAACGCGGTGTCTGCCCAAGCTTCCTCTTTTTCCTCGAAGACATTGGGACCTCACTGGTACTGACCCAACAACCCATGATGGGGTCCCGCTTCCATGATCCTCGTAGATCATCCGAGAGAGGGGGTTTCGCTTGTCCATGAGAGCTTTGGAGATGTGTGTCAATCGAATTGATCCCGAAGAACCTGTGCTCGGCATCATCTACCAACTCAATTAATTGAAGGCGATACTCTCTGATCTCCTCATCCGAGACGCATGAATCGAGAAAACGCTCGGAAGCCGGCAGCTCGACTTGACGAAGAGCAGATGCCAAGAGTGATGCTTCTAAACGAATGAGGCCGTGCGACCGCAAGGCTGAGGTCATCTTCTCCAGCCAGCTTTGGCAAACGCTCAAGCATCCTTGAGAGAAAACGCGCGCTACTAGAGACGCGTATGTCGAGGTTTGTGGCGTAAACCGTCGCATTTGACAGGCGATAAAAGTCAGCTCAGCCTGGCTAATTCGAGGATGCGCTGATAACCAACATGTCGCCAAAGACAGGACAGCACCTTGAATGTCTAACTCAGACGAGTTGAGAATAGGCTCTGAATGGTAATCTGTCTCAAGAACGACCATGAGGTATTCCAAGACTGCGCCAGTGTTCTGGTCATCAGATTCAGGTGGAATCTGTCTAAAGAGTAAAACATCGAGGGCCATATCCATCCATGCTAAAAACCGACGTCGTAGCCGTGAATGTACAGGACAATAACCACCTGTGGGGATCAGGCCTCTGCCTTGGCTAACATCCATTGATGCAGACATGCCTGCGCTAAGGCTTGAACAGGCACTAATGAGTCGCATAAAGGCAGGAAAATCACCAGCAGACATAAGTCGAGCAAGTCGATGGACTGCTTTACTAGCCCAAGCCTCTGGGGATTGCACGGCCGCCAGAACCTCGATGAGCGTTTCATAGAATCTATTATCTGAGAGGCCGCTTGCATGCCAGCGTAAACGAAGATCCAGCAGGAAGTTGCCATGCGCAGGGTGGCAAATACGGGGTGTGAGGTTCGAAGGTGATGAAGAATCGAAAGCGACGAATATTAAAGAACGAAGGAGGGTATTGGATTCATGAGACAGATTGTGATCAAGAGTGAGATCAAGTAGAATGTTCAGCAGCGTTGGGTGATGAAAGTTCGTATTTTGAATCAGACTCAGTGCATGCGATATGAGTGCGTATCTATAAGGTTATTGGGGTGAGGAAATCGAGTTGGATTCAGCAAATTAGTACCACACACCTGCGGTATTCGACGGGGATAGCCTCGTAAATATCCTCAGTAACATCTACCCCATCGATCTCCTTGGCTGTCTCCGAACCGACGCTGGATTCGATGTTATCGCCGACCACAATGGCGCACATGGCTGCCAGACTCATGACGCGAGGAAACTCTAGTGAGGATGTACGTTGGGCTCTCTTTCGTCCTGTGGTTTTGAGAAGGATGTCTCGAAAACAATCCCGCACGCCATACACTTTCTTAGACATCTCCAGACCATCTGGCGAATCCTTGTCAAAGTATATCCGCGACCCAGTGACCTGAGGTGGGCTCAAGATTGCCAAAGGAGGTGTGTCTGAGGCTTTCCCAGTGGCGTCGCATCGAGATGAGTATGTTGCAGGGTTCAGCCTCTGAGATCTGGTGTTGGCTGCAAAGACAGCTAAAGATGTACACCTGGTTCGTAAGGGGCGCAAGAGCCGATTGATACAGCTTGTCGACAGTGGCAGAGCATTCAATTGGTCGGAATGCTCTTTCATTGCATGTGGATGTGGATGTGGTTCAGCATGAAGCAGTGGCGTAGAGGTTGTCCGACACAAATGGACGCGGAGCATCACGTGCTCGCGTCCACTATTTATACTCATCAACTTCCAACTCCAAGCTTGAGCAAGCCACTTCATGATCAGCCATGGCCAGATTATATACACACGGCATATACTGTACACGGACGTTCTGTCAATCCACGTAAGCTTCAAAAAAAATGAAATACACTCTAATATAAGTACTGTACATGGATAGATGGTAACATTATACCTGAAGTTCAAGTGAAAGTTCAAGTTTCACTACTGTCACTTGCATTGCTATCACTCTCATCATGACCCCATACTGCAAAAGCACGGCGACCATGATGATCAGCGGATCTGCTCCTCGACGACTGAGTTCGAGGCCGATTATATGCCTGACTCGAAACGATCGGTGTTTTGACATTGTCTATGTCAAGATCCCTGTCTTTCGGAATGCGACTCCTTCCACTGGGGGGTCTTGGGGAGTGGATGTCGTCTCTGGTACCTTGATGTTCCGGATGTGCCTGGTCTGGCTCTGAGATTTCCGGCGGGGAATCGAAGGCAAATCCAACATGTCGAGGCGAACGAGGCGCAAGGTGGGGTTGCGGACCTGCAAAACGGCTCGGAGTTTCTACACCGGAATGGAGGCCAGAGCCTGAGCGTGAACGCGACTTCGATCTCCTCCGGCGATCAGCTCTCAGCGAAGAGGCAACGACAGCTTTGTGGAGGGCATGCTCCAGGTTGTCGTTCACTTTCTCCCTGCCTAACGACGCTTCTTTTACAGTGAGGACATTCTTTGCAGCGGCTTCGGGAGATGAATCATCGATGTCAAATCTATCCTCCTCCTCGTCTTCATCAGACACTTCGTCCTCTTCGTCGTCCTCTTCGGTAGACTCTGTGACAACCTCTGGAGGACCACTGGTGTAGCCGGAAGCCGCGCCCCCCTGCTTGCTTCGTCTTTTGGGCTTTGCTGGACTATCATCTTCGACGACAACGAAGGACTTCTGACGTTCACGTTCGTTCCACTTCAAGGTCCGTGATATGGAGTGGAACCAGTCTGTCGACTGTTTCTCTGCACACACTGTCGGGAAAGGATATTTCGACGCAGTGACTTTGATGTGGTCGCCCTCTGAAGAAAGTAACTTGAGTCGGAATAAAGAAGGAAAAGTGGACATCGACAATTACGCTTAAGTTCAACTCGCCCTCTCCCGTCAAATGATGCCCACGCGGTGCTCCTTGAATTGTACGGGACGCATATACGGAGTTCCATGCTATCCGGCAACAACATAGGTCGGAATGACAAAGTATGTGGACAAATGGGCGTAATCAAGAGTGCGGGAATTTCGGGATGAACAAGGGAGCCTCCTGCGGAAAGCTACAAAGCGAAATGTGATTACATTGCGCACGACGAGATGGTATATCATACCGAGTACGCTGTTGACCCAGTTGGAGTTGACACCGTAAGTCCATCAGCCTGCACTGTCGTCATATGATGATCATCCCCTGAAACCAAGATCAGCATTTGCGGTGGAGAGGAGTGCCCAACATACCGAAGAGCTCCAGAAGACTGACATACGGACTAGGTCCACGATCCACCACCAAGTCATTAAGGACCTCGAAGGTTTCAACGGGTCGCGTCGTGAAGCACATAATCTCCTTGTCTTTAGTGCTAGATTTGCCATCTCCCATGGAAAGACCTCCAGACCAGCAACCCTCCAATGCCTCCCAACCTCCTTTTTCTACATTCTTCATAATGATCTCGCCCGTCTCTCCTTTCTTTACGGCTTTGCGCCGCTTGCCTTCCGTGGTGTGAACGGCGCGATAGACTGTGCATGTAAATCTCATTCGCAAGTTAACGCGAATGCCTGATTCGAGCGCGGAATCCATCACAGCTGGGTGGTCCGCAAAATCAAAGTTCGTCAGGAAACCCAAAGAACCAAGAGCAAATGGAAGAACAGGCGGGACAATTCGTTGGAAGAGCCACGAAGTGAACAACACAGTGCCATCGCCGCCAAGCTGCAGGTCACTCTATCAATATGACGTGTGTTTGGACTACAATGCAATGCCTGCTTACCGTAACAACGAAATCGAACAAATGAGGGCTCTCGCTGCACATAGAACTCGTCCAATACCGTAATTGTCCCTCATCGTGATTGTACGGAACGTCCTTCGCTGTTGATGGCGAAGCCAGAGATGATATCGAGGTGCTGCTTGACGTTCGACGGCGGGGGACTGGCTCGAAGAGTTCGGGGTGATCAATTTTGATACCTTCAGCATCAAAGCGCCGAGAATGTCGCAATTGGCGGTCAACATATCTATGTAAGGGGTATTGGGATGTGAACAGACTATGGCTAGCAGTTTAACACGCACACCACGAGCCCACGCTTTTGCCCTTTCCTCGGCTTCAACATAAGATATAGCGCAAGCTCCCGAGTGAGCTTGATAAGCCTGTTGTCTCGGGCCTTGGTAACGATCAGAACGGTCTGGACGTTGGATTTAACGCGAGCGCGACCTAAGAGGGCGTAAGTATAAGACGCTAAACCTATACCATCGGCAAAAACCTCAAGCACTGACCGAGCTGCTTGCTCATTTCCCGAACGCCAACTGCAGTCTCCGCTAGCTGTTTCGTCAAACTGCCCCTGGAATCATCTTCGTCTTCGTTCTCCTTGTCGATGACTGCACTTGCAGGGGGTGACAGTGGGCCATTGGCGTACGGCGCTCGATCGGGCCCGGTGACCTTGGGATTCTGGAGAGACTTGCAAACGCCGACGTCGCTGCTGACGATGAGCGCATGCTGCTTGATACGAAGCCATTCGGAGAGAGACGCTCCTTTATCGAGGTTGGAATGGACGAAGCAAGGTGAATCCATTGCTTGGTAGTGGTCGCGGATCGCATGTGGTGGATCCTGAACTCGTGGGGTGATGGAGGCGCCGTCCTGGGGAAGACTTTGAGGAGATAGAGCCCCGTTTTCCTTCCTGGTGACATTGGGCGATGATGCTTCTAGTACGATATCGGAATTCCACTCTCTTTGGTGTATGTGAAGTGATGTTGGCCTGCTGTTTCGTCTCGACAAAGACGGGCGGATCTGCTCCATCGTCAGGCCCGGGGTTGTTGGTGGAGTCGAGAATGTGTCCGTATCAGGTGATAAGAGATTCGACATAGTGTAAGTAGGTCTAGGAGCCAGGCGTACACAGAGCTCGAGAAGTTGGTCTGGATCGCTGAGACTTCGATTGCTGACTTCGTTTTGTGTGATCACAGATGATGGCTTGATTTTCAGCGCAACCAAGTTGTCCAGACGACACGAGCGCGAGATATCGTTAAGAAGTAAGTATGAAGGATGGAAACACTTGGCCTTTCTACCGCTGTTCTAAAGGGAACATGAGATTTGGTGATGGTTATGTTACAAAGCGACTGCTGTCATCACGACTTTTATCTACTGACCAGGTCAACCGGACCACTCATATTCCGAGCCTGATGTCATTGCTACAACTGCGGCCTAACCTAAGGCCTAACCCTCTGCTCTGTTGGTGCCAAATTGGTGCCCTGTCATGATACAGCTCGTGCTTCCGTTTCCCCTCACCCACGGTTGCCGTGCACACCGTCAAGCTTCAAGTTTCAAGGTTCCAATACAGAGAACTAAATACGTATATCGGTGACCATGAGAAACGCGACGTCTTCGACGGTGAGAGAGAGTGGGACGTACTTCCTACAAAAAGTCAGAAAAACACAGTGTTTTTCAGCACAAACCGCTCCAGCATCCTATAATCCGCTCTATCTTTCGCAACAGACCAAATCCACATGTCCAAGTCTGGAAGGGTAATGGCTTTTATCCAGTCCAAAGAGCCGTCATCCGGGAGAGCGCTGGAATCCAATGAGTGCGCGACTTGAATGATCAACTCACATGCGTCGATGGCTGCCGCACGTAGAATGTATGCCTGGTCCGATGTCAGGATAGGCCCTTCCTTGGGATTAATTTGTGAGACTCCTTTCGGTTCATTACTGGCCAACAGTAGAGTATTGAGGCTGGCAGCAGAACCGGCACCAGGAAAAAGGGACGACAAGGCAGGCGAATTAGATAGATCAATGACTCCGAAATGAATAAGCATCGATGGTAAGACATTATCTGTGAATACCGGGCTTTCGGCAGTGGAAGGGATAGGAAACGGAGGAGGGGAGATGGACCCAAAGCGAACCACGATGGCGTGAATCAAAAACAGAGCTTTCTTGAAACAGTACACCGCTAACATTTGAAATGTAAGTCTGGCACCAATATTAGAAGAAGCTCAACGCACTTTCGCCATTTACATCCGCCATATCCTGGAATGCGGGAATAGCGCGGACAATCTGTATGCAATGGTTTCATTCCACGATGTCGTGCAGTTTAAGGAAGGGAAAACTCACGCGCTCCAAGATGGCGTCCAGGGCAGCATTGGCGCCATCCTTCGATCGAACTCTTTCCCCCTCCTTCAAGGTTTCAACAATGAAGGCTCCTATATTTGGATAGCCCAGGTTAATTAACACCGCCCCGGTTTCATTCAAAACTCCGGTAATGAGTTGAACAAGCTCATACATGGGGCCACCCAATTCTCCGATAGTTAAACCGGGGATTGTGTCGTGAGGGCGTTCGACATGAACATTGACGGCCAGTAATTCTGCCACTTTTATAGACCTGATTGATTTCATACCCCGTGCAGAAAGCAGGTCCTCGTCATCACTAGATGATGCCAGATACATGCCAAAAACGAAGCTTCGGATGGAGTCCCATGCACCACGTCCAGTCTCAGTGTGCAGTTGGACACGATATCCCGAGGCAAAGTTCAGCAGGGAAAGAATGGAGATGAGATTGAGTTCATCCAGGGGGGAAGCAAAGTTCAGAGGAAGAGCTAGACCATGTGAAGCAGAAACTCGTTTGAAAGAGCCGGTAAACGCTGGTGAGAGTAACAGGCGCTTGATGGACTCTGGTGTGATCTGAGCAGGCACAATGTAAGCAAGCAAGCGAAAATGGCAGACGCAATGTTATTTGACCCGGGTTTAGCGCTCAAAGAAAGTAAACCTCGGGGGCAATGTAGGTACCTCATTGAAGGGATCGCAATCGATGCAGTCGATTGCCTACAAAGGTTTTCAAGCCAACGCATGAATGGCTACCTTCCATCAAGCGATGAACAGCTTCAAGGAATACACTTTTGCAAGAAATATCATCTGAAAGAGTGGCTCGAGATAACCTACTGAAATATGAGCCGATTTCCGCAGGAGTCGCGAGGATTCGCGAATTGAACGAATGAAGGTGCCAGAGGCAGGAAATTGAGGCATAGCGATATTTCCTACGAAGGGGAAAGATAGAACAAATCAGCGCGATCTGCCATGAATCTAATGTACTCACGCTGCGACAAGTATGGGCTATCTGGAGAGATACAGATCTCGATGGTGCTGGCTCATGAAGTCAAAGTCAGTCACAGTATTCACAACATAAACATCGACAATCAATCTAAGCGAAGGTCTAAGCAGTCGCCAGTCACGCGCGGCCGGGTCTTTTCACACTTAGTTTGATTCCACTGAACATTTGAAGAAATCCGCTCGACATAACCAGCTCGAGGACAAAGTAGAGATGTCAATCCTTTCAATACGCGTTATCTTCCGAGCTGCGACACCTTCGCGTCATTGGAAATGCTACACGACTCTGAATGATGCTCCAGGTGAGTACTGTAGTATCGCAACATTTCATCCCTCCATTGTTTGAAGTTTGACTCAAATCCATCCCAGATCTACGTGTTCGACTTATGAATGAAGTCAAGACAGCCATGAAGGTGCGTCACACGTTCTGGGGGGTTTCATGAACATTGAATTGTGACAGGTTAAAGATGCTGTGGCATCGACAACCTTAAGGGTGAGCGTAAAATATGATTCCGCCGCGCTGTCTCTGCTGACGCATCTGGGCGGTGTCTAGTCCGTTCTTTCCGAGGTATACGCTGCAGACAAGGCGTCAAATGACAAAGTGCCTTCATCCACTATTGTGGGTATATTTGTTCCTTCATGTTTAGACTTGGGAAATCACACGTAATCCTTAGGCAAACATTCTTCGTAAAGCCGTGCTTCGGCGGGTGAGAGATCTTGGTAACGTCCATTCCACCTAGGCGCTCAAATTACAGACAGGACGATGCAGCTGCCAAATTCTCTCAAGCGTCGCGGCCAGATCTCGCAGAAAAAGAATTTCGAGAAAAAGAAATCCTGTCAAAGTTTTTGCCTCCCCTTCTGTCCGAGGCAGAAATAGATCAAGTCCTTAGCCAGGTCATTGGGGCACTGCCGGCAGAACTAAGCCCCCAAAAGTCTCTTGGTCGGATTTTCAAGGAGTTTTATTCGAAGGTGGAGAAGTCTGCGGTTGACGCAGCTCTCGTGAAACAAAGGGCAGACGCCCTGTTAACAAAACGGTCGTAGCCGATGAAAAGTACATAACAACCATTGGATATACTAATAAACTGTTACATTCATGTGGTTCTACTGCTATTCTAAGGACTCGCCGTCGTTGACGAAGCATCAGGAATGGCTGTGCTGAATTTGTTCTCATCATCAATGACACTTGTCGAACCATGTTCTCCACTCGTCAGACCACTTGGACCGGGATCTGAAGCTTCTGGGATCTGGGAATCCTTCAGAAGAGTATCGGGTGGATTTACGTCGTCCACTAGAGAACTGGAGAGTTCCGGATTGGTAGGAGATATAGGGGGCGCAGTTTGGGAAGGAATAATCGGAGTTGGAGAAGGAAGAGCACTACGCATTCGCATCAGATCATCGATGCAGCGATACACCGCTCCAGAGACGCCTTCGAGGACTCTAAGGCGTTCGTCGATAGCTTCGCGGGTCAGTCTATCCATGACCGCGAGCTGGTGGTCTGTCAGCGTCGGTGGTAAGAGACTAGTGGAGGACCGTTCGGTCTGCGCTTGCTGGGCGCTAGTTTGAGACGGTGGCGGTGCACCGCGTGGAAAATGCCACGAGTTTTCTGTAGGTCCAATGGACCCATGGGTGTGTGGGCCACGAACTGGTCGGGAAGAGGATGATTGCGGGGCTCCATTTAATGGCAAAGCCGAAGATCCAGAAACGAACGAGCCGAATTCCAACGGAATGAGGGAAGGAACCCCAGGAGTATTAGAGGAAGCTGCATTATTTGACGTAGAGGGCACATTGCCATTTACTTCAGTAGCTGAGGCCGAAGTCGGCGTAGCCACTGTGGTTTGCCTTTCAAAACCGTCAGCATTACTTAGGCCAGCTGAGCCTCCGACATTACTGTTAATTCGTCGCAAGGCAGCAAGAGCTGCTGCCTCTCTGGGGGTTGCGGGTGCATTACTTTGGCCATGAGAGACGGCTGTATCGGGCCCCGGTGAAGAAGGCGGTGATGGTTGCGAATTAGACGTGGTATTTGAAATTGAAGGGACAGGAACTGGATCGTTTGTTCCGGGAGCAAGGACTTGAGGTGTTTCACCATCTTGTCGGCCTTCGGGCCATGGCTGCCAAATACCACCAGGTCCTGCGAAACCAGGAAATGGTGGGGCGGGTTGTAAAGGCTGAAGAGGATTCTCGTTTTGCTGTTGTGGTTGATTTCGAGGTTGTTGATACTGGATGTGGTACTGAATAACAACTCCTTGGGGTAGTTGTCCAGCCACGTTGTTTTGTGTGGCATTATTCTGATTTTGTGGCAAGGGACCCGGCACTATAGGCGGCTGAGCCGGAGGACCGAATAATCGACCCATGAGGCCCAGAGGATTCCCCAGGGGATTGTTAACTCCAGGCTGGTTCTGAGCACCTGGAGGTACCGCGTTGGCTCTTTGGGGATCAGCTGGCGCCGCAGGTGCGGGTGGGCCGGCGGCTTGATCCTGTGGGTGAGCATCTAGCACGGTTCGACGACTTCAAGTCCAATCAGGCTCGAAATGATACCATGCTAGTTGACAAATACACTGACCATGTAGGGCAACTTTGCTGGCGCTCAAGCCATGAACGTAGACAATGGAAATGGAAGATGTGGCCACAGGGCAGTTTTTTTGGTGTCATGTTTGGTCCATCCGAACTATTGGGCGGTTGTCCTTGTTCGTGAAGGGCCATTTCTTCTCGGCAAATAATACAAGTACGATCACTGATCGCTCTCAATTCTTCTGCCGTCGCATTTGGGTACCTTTGGTCCATATTCCTTGTCGCAGTTTGATATCGGTGGAGGGCACGGAGTCTCGTGATGAAAGATCGAGCTGTAATATAGACATCCCGGACGATGTTTAATGGGAGACCATAGAATGTGATGATGATCATAAAGAATACGAGATAGGTCGTCAATTTCAGGAAGTCTAGCAATACGAAGTTAGCTGCCTTCGCGATAGCAAAGAACAACCGAAGAGATACCTGTGGCCAATTCGATATAGAATACCCACATGCTTTTATTCTCCCAGGGAGGTGCATTTTCGCCACCCCTCAGCCTGGCACGTCTCAGCTCATAGGTCGAGAGCGCATACTTACACATGGCATTTAGAACACTGGCAATTAAAATGCCATACTACAGGAAGTTTAGCAACCTTTATACCCGCAAATTCAAACGACTCACCTCGCTGGCAAAAAGCACCATTCCTCCCACGCCGTTTGTTATTGTGTTTTCCACGGCAACTAGGAACATCAGACAGTCTGTGACCCACAATATGACCAGAAGCGAGGTCATTCTCAAATGGAACAAGCGTGAAGGACCAGGATAAGGTCTTTGATCCATCTAGGGCGCTAATAAGAGACAGGAAGAACATTGAAAGAACGGCTGACACGCACCCATTCAATACGGTCTCCCGCAAGCCAATGAAATGATTTCACAAACAGGAGAAACCCAAACATGAGGGCAAAGGGAATGTCAAACTCGTCACGGAAGATCGTGAATGCCAAAAGAGATTCCGTGATGAAGAACCAAAGACGGTCATAGAGTCTCTGAATATAAAGTTACGCTGTGCTTGCAGAAGCCCAAAAGAGTGACACATGCCTCGACCTCGTTCGCTCGAAGGGTGCCAAAAAAGATCCTTTGCACAACGTGTCCACATAGCAGAGCAAGAAGGAACACGAAATTTGCTAATGCCTGGACCAGAGATTAAGGACTAAATGCGGGTGAGATAAGTCCGGCCACCCACTAGAACACTGCGGTTGCTCTTTGAAAGCGATATGGCGACGGAATAGAAATTGCTATAGTTCTTGAGTGCGTTGGCTACTACAGCAGAGACAGCGAAAAGCGAAACGAGAGTGTAGAGCAGAATGCGGTGGTTATTGAGTGAGCTGGCCAGTGCGTGTGTCCTTTGGCGCAGAACGTCGTCGAGCGGCATGGTTGGCGAAGAGCAACGTCGCGGAGGTACCTTTTGCCTACGTACTATGTACGTGGTTCAGACGTGGTCTGACCGATCACGTATCATTATGCTCGTCCCCATCCGGCGTGTCACATGATTGATCAACTCTACCGATCACGAGCCGGCTAATAGTTCAGATTTCCGAGATCCGAGGCTATGTCCCATGTGTCAGATATCATATTTTAGACGCCCAAGACCAACCCGACGCAATCCTATTCAGAATCAGATGGATAGTCTCCGCCACAACACACAGCCTAATTTTTGACGCCCATGGATTTTATAAGAGAGCGCATTTATTTCGCGAGTCTCACTCACTCCCTTTCTTGCATAGACTTTTCTCTCGCTGTGGCAAACCTTTGACTGGTTCCCATGTCTGTCCAGCAACCCTTGTTGAACGACAAGGATCTTTCGAAGACAACCAATGGGGGCCGCACTACGCCACCTACCACACGCCTGAGACGCGCCGTGTGGACGCGTACAGAAACCCTGTTGGCACTGCTTGTCTTAGCCGTCTCTGCATATTTTTCGTTGGATGCTCGGTACTTCGCGTCGTCCACGTCTTATGCACTGTGTTCGAAAGAGGGCGACAAAATTTACACGGTAGATGCAAACAACTCGGCGACCCAATGCATCGTTGTTCAAGGTTCCTATATTGTTGATCAAGGCTCCCTCCGTATGTCTTTCCTTCGAATTCTTGTGCTTTGTCTTTCATGTCCACCTCCAGGTGAAATCAGGAAGCGATGGGATAGGTTTTCTCTGGGTAGGATCGTTTCCCTCCGTCCATGGTCGAACTTCCACTTCATCAAACCTGGAGCGGTCGTGGTTCCTGGCCTGAGTGGTTGGTTTATTCCCCAATGTGTAATTACCATAATGTTGAGGCTTCGATCAGATTCTCATGCTCATATCTTGGAATATGGAGCAACTCAGCAGCTTCCCCTTGAGGGCACGAAGACAATCGAAGGTAAAACTGGGCACCTTTTTGTTTTTTTTCATCGGTTCAAGAGATTATTTACCACAGATACTGTTGCTCGAGTGCGAAACTTTATTCTGTCAAACCCAGATGTTCTCAATGACACCTCGAAATTCATTATGGGAGGAGGCTGGGATCATACTTCATGGCCCACAACCGGGTGGCCGACTGCTGTGTGTTCCGATCTCCTTTACTCACCCACTTTACGGAGTCTATATTGATGAATCGCAGGCTCATCTAGAGGAAGATCCTGTAATCCGTGGCCGACCGGTGGTCTTACAAAGCAAAGATTGCCATGCCCTCTGGGTCTCGTCTAAGGCTATCGAAGCAAGCATGCCTTTTCCTGAAGCAGTTGACGGAGGAGTTATCGTACGAGATGAGTCGGGACATCCCACTGGTTTGTGGCTTGTGTAGCATCTGCCGTCGAAGTACTGAATACAATATAGGCGTCCTCTTGGATAACGCGCAGGAACTCTTAAAACAACCTAAGTTAACCGAAGCAGATTTATTACGGCGCTTCGGCGTAACCGTTAAGGATGCACATGCCTATGGTATCACGTCAATCCACGATGCTGGACTAGACCCTACATCTTTGGCTTTCTTCAAACGGTATGTATCCATCTCATCAAAGTCGGAAAAAGCCTTACCCCTTAGACAGACAGGCTGAACTGGGTCCCTTGCCGGTGAAATGTGATCACTAAATTTGCGCCTTGACTTGTGTGGCTAATGTCTTCTGCAGATTCGCATCTACGGTATGACCTACTTCGATGAGAACAAGGAGTACTGGGGAAACAGCACTACGCCATTCATTGCTACTAGCGATGGCAGGCTGACAGCGAGGAGTGTCAAAATTTTTGCTGATGGTAAATTATCAATGTGACCGCGTTGTGCTGGCCATTTCGATGCTAACGTTACAAATAGGGGCGTTGAGGACCAGTGGTGCTTTCGTAATCATGGTTTCCTTTGCGTCTGCCGTCACTACTAAAATGCAAACTTTTGATAGCTCTATGAGCCTTACGCCGATGATCCATCGACAAGAGGATTTATGCGCCTTGATCCTAAGATTTTGTTCGAGGTCATCCCGAGGTTCTTGCATGATGGATGGCAAGTAGTACGTTTCTTCCATCGCTGTCATCAATAATGGCTTCATATAACTTTAGAACGTTCACGCAATTGGCGACAATGCCAATGGAATTGTTCTGGATGCCTTTGAAGCTTCCCTACAAGGGGTGAACGTCACTGCTTCAAGACCTCGTCTTGAGCATGCTCAACTCATGACAGAAGCAGATATGAAGCGCCTTGGAAAGCTGGGCGGTAAGCATTACTTCCACTTGTAGAGGTTTCGAGGCGGCTCATCCCGTTATTTAATCTAGTGATCGCTAGTGTTCAGCCCACCCATGCGTAAGTAAGAACGTTAATCATTTGTCGAGTTCACCGCTTTACTCTTTCCTAGTATAAGCGACATGTGGTATGCACAAGATCGACTAGTATGCACTATTCCATCAAGTACCAATAATCTGTTCATGGAATCTTATTAATCAGGGACCCGAGCGTGTCAAAGGGCTGTATGCCTTCCGCTCCCTCGTCGATAGTGGTGCAAGGATCACTCTAGGCTCAGACTTTCCGGTCGAGGCTATGAATCCCCTTTCTGGGTTCTACGCAGCCATAGCTCGTGTGTCCCTTGACGGAAAATCTCCGCATGGTCCTGATGGATGGCATGTATATTTATTTGCCATTAAATATTTTAAACTGCTAATGGCTTCAATGACAATAGGTTCCCCGAGCAGAGGATCGGTCGCAAAGAGGCTCTCCGAGGTGAATATATCGATTACTTCTACTTGCCAACCAACGCAGTTTGTACCTAATCTGTGCGATTTTCAGGGATGACAATCGACCCGGCTTACGCTTCATTCACCGAAACCATCCTCGGCTCTTTGGAAATCGGAAAACGCGCCGATTTCGTCGTCTTGTCCCAGGATATCATGACAATCCCGGCTTCTAAGATTTTAGCTACTCAAGTCCTAGCCACCGCCATGGATGGTCAAGCGGTCTATGGTGACTTTTAAACGAATGTGTATCTCTTATACTGTGGCGATCGGGGGGAAAGTGGTCGACCTTTTCGTGTCGGGCCAACTTCCGCTTGACCTTCCTGTTATACCCTTCCAGATTTTTCCTTTTCCGTCTTCCGTTTGGTTTTTGAACTTTTCTTTTTTCCTTTTTCTTTTACCATTTCTCACAAATCTCAAGAGCTTGTCTCTGGTGGTGGTTGAGGGGAGCCAGTCATGCCTCGGCCCTATTCAGGTTCAGGATGTCATATAATTGGTTCCGCTCAACCCTCATTTTATACCAATTCTTGGTTTCATGCTTGATGCTTTGTGCCTTTTTTTAAACCCCTTTCCAGAGGATGAAGAGATTTCCATGGTGGTGGTGGAGGGGAAGTAGCCATCCCTCACGATTGACGATATCGATAGAGGATGCTGTCTGGTTCCGCTCGACCCTCATCGCATACCCCCTCTCATTCCATTTTTACGTGAATTGGTTGCCTTGTACTGTGTACATCTTATTGATAAAAGAACATTGTCGTTTTCATTATGCTGAGGTGTGATAACATATGTAGTAGTGTCTGAGGAAACATTCGTAATCTCGTTAAGACTCCCCTGCTTCATCAGGAAGTTCGAGCACTGTGGTAGAGCTCTTCTGGAATAGAAAAGATACCGAGCCTCCTGGAACATCACGGACTGCCAATACCCTGGTCATGTTCTCCACGTTCTCGAGGTCAATAGCAGATAGCAACTTGTCGATTTGTGATTTCGGATGTTTAGATGTCTCCAGTTTTGCTTCCGGTTCTCCAAAGTCAACAAGTTTCCGTAGGATATCATCCTGGATATTATCCCTGGCAGATATTCGCAGGCAGTTGATGTGTTTCCACTCTCCCAGGGCAGCCAGGCCCGCTTTCTTCTTCTGTAAATACTGGGAAAGCAAGTCAGTGAACAGATGGTCGTGTCTTGTGAAAGAATGACATACTGCTCGGTCCATCTTGTCAATGAGCCCAGGCGTTACTTCACAGGCTTTAACGAAGCCCTGTTCAGGCTCAATGGTTTCATCCGTGTCGTCCGAAGAAGCATCGTCAGGAACAACAGTGGTCATCGTATCGCAAGGGCATTCCAGCAGGTCATGGGTATTACATGCGGTGTTTGCGTCGATTCGGAAGATGTCTCGAAGCTGGGGTGTATTAGCAGTGATTAAGAATCGGGGGGAAAAGACGTACATCCTTGCGACTGAAAGAGTCGCTCTTGGAACTCGTCGAACCCTAAATCAAGGGTCAATCTGTTAATATGCAAGTACTACCGCGTGGGCAATGTACTCACCGATCCCATGAGAGCTTAATCTTGGGGTTAGTCATGATATATACTCTACAAAAGTGGGACTTACAATTACTCAAGCCAAGCTTAGTGACTTGTCTTTGATAAATTTTCTCTGCACCGTTCGTGAGCCACCGTTGTAGGGTTTTCCTAGAGAGTGCAAAGCCTACCGTCGATTGCACCAGCGGTCAAGAACCGATAGATATAAACCGGACGTTTCTGGCCATCGCTGGTTGCCGTTCAATAAGGACTGCTGAGGATGACAGGATTGCTCACCGATGACACCTTGCCATTGATTGCAGGTCATGACTTCAATTGAAAAACGGTGAGGAATAAATTTGGCACTGAGTTAGGCTGCTGACCTTGGGTTCCAATCCGAGTCGATGAGGCATAACCTCGAAGCACCTGAGAAGTACGTTTAATACGGAGCATCACGATATATAGCGGACAAATACCGATGAGATTGATTCCTACTCCACCTACAAAGCTGTAAGCGTCAGTGGAATTTTGGCTTCGTACAGAGAGATACAGACCTGCCTTCGAGCTCAACAAAAAGATAACTAGAATGGTAAGAACCATCAGAGATATGCCTGGCCGTCAATCTGGGAAAACCCACAGCTTTGATTTCTAGATGATTTATTGAATGAATTCACGTATTCCTGGCGCTTCGCTGCAGGTGTTTGTCTGCCAGATATGTGAGATAAAGTGAGAACTGGTGCAAACTATCTATTCACCCATCCAACCGATAGTACGTGTATTTTTTCATCTGGCAGAAGGCCTCCAAAATGTTCAGGGTCGACGTGTAGTGTGAAACCAGGACACATTTCTCATCGGTTGTCTAAATGGTGTATAGTCAGACTTTGTCCATGCAAGGTGAGCTGACTGTCTCACCGAGCGAATAATTTGAAGCATTTTCGCGAGAGCAGACAGTTTACCTGAGGCATAAATGAGCAGGGGAAATAAAAATAAAGGCATGAACCCACCACTTAAAGATACGTCGTCAATCTGAGCCCTATCTGGCAGTAGTTTCAACGCCTCGCCGACACTTGCCTTTTGAAGTGTGTTGGCCGATTTATCTTTTGCTTTGTCCGCCGTCGCTTTGAGAAGAATTGGACTGTTGCTGACTTTCGTTAGTATGTTGATAAGCGCCAGGGACTCGGCCGTTGAGCTTTGCACGAGATCATCAAGCTTGTCAGGATGTAAGATCCTTGAAAAGATCGACAGTTGAAGAGCAGTTGGCGTTATAAAAACGACATATTCATCTATTGGAAGATCAGTGAGCGAATGCGAACTGGAAGCAAGAATGAGTACGCTTTGGGGGCAAGATGTTCTTGAGGATACTGGCATCCCTGCGAAGGACAAAGCTCTTTGCGACTGAGAGCAGCTATCGGAGAACGTCTTATGAAAATGAAGCATAGTGAAAGGTCGTTGATTTCATACCTGCGTAGTCCTTGCCTCGCCGAGTTCCGTTTCTTTTGTGGAAGAATCTGGTGCTCGACTCTTAAGGATGGGTATCTCATAGACTCTGCGGAAAGTGCTATATTCATCTAGACCACGAATAAGTCAAGACCAGGAAATAAATTGCTTGAAAACCTACCAAGTAACCCAGGGTTGCAGAAGTCGGCCTGGATATTTTAGATAGGGAAGGTCAGAAGTATTTGTTACATACGGAGCGAAAGAATGAGTACTGACCATTGCATGGAATTCGCCCAAATCATTCTGGATGGGTGTACCGGATAAGATGATCCGTCGGGGGGTTCGCAAGGCTTTGAACATTTGGGTTGTTTTGTTATTCGCAGACTTTAATCTATGCCCTGTTGTCAATGGAATTAGCATTTCCCGTAAGTTACGTGCTGGATTATACTAGCTGACCTTCGTCACAGATAATCAGACCAATAGGTGGGCTAATTGTGGTGCTGGATTTTCAGGTCGGGACGGGAAACACATTAAATAAACGTACGCCATTAAAGCCAATTGGTCTCTATCACAAGAAGGTTCATAAGATGTTTCGGTCTGTGAGTAAGCATACTTACATTACTGTTCTAAGCCGCTCGTAACCGATGATCAGGACTTGCTGATTTTTTCTTCAGGTGACAGTTCACAGTTAGATTAGATTGAGAAAAGAGTGTGAAAACTAACGCATTCATGAACATCAAAGCAGTCTTTTTGTCCTTGTCGCAGGTAGCAACACCGATACGATCCCTGCCGAGCCATTTGTGGAATTCTGCTTTCCAGTTCTGTCGATCGTCATGTGAGAGTGTTGGCGCGAAAATGTCAAAGTCGTTGGCTTACATTCACCAACGACACAGGACAGACAATCAGGACTTTTTCGATGACGGATACCGAGGCAGCATACGGATTTTGCTCTGGATCGCGAAATAAGACATGTTCTCTACAGAAGCATTTGAAGCACCCACTGAGAAGCGTCCAGACTAAAGCAATTGTCTAGACATTGCCTCAGTTACTGTCCACGCAGTAAGACAATTCAACCGAACCTGCAGAGTTTTCCCAAGACCCCTGAATTTATCAGTCACAAGTAGAATGCAAGTTCTTCGAAAATCTCACATCTCATCAGCTAGGATGCAGCCCTGTCCTTCGTGTTTTCGAAGGCCCATGACAGATTCATACATGAACTTGACGCCTACAATTACCACGTAAGAATGATGAAAAAAGTCGGAGGAGGTTTCTTTACCTTCTATCTGGTGAGGCCTCATTCGCCGGGAAATAACTGGATCCAAAACGACAGGTACAATGGGAAGGTTCCTTTAAAGAATTGTTAGTGCGCCGTAGTCACATCTGGAGGACGCTTACTTTTTGTTGAATTTTCTCATGTGTTCTTTCGTGGGAGCCTTCATGACAACTGCAAATTCACCTTCAGGATCGTGTCTACAGAGGATCGATTCAATACCTCAGAAAACAAAAATGACGCTGGACGTACAGTGGCCCTTTCGGCTTCTTTTTAACGGGAGTACCATAGAAGGAGGTGGGGGCTATAAACTTCGCAGTGGCTGGGGACGGTAACACTATGTCGGGCGAGTGTGCAAGGCTTGAGGGTCTAAGTTCCTTTGAATCCGAGGTATCGTCAAGTCCTGCTTGCGGGAATCCAATAATGGTCGGAAGCTGCGACTGCTTGACCTGCTGGTCAAGTTCAACCTCTTTACCACCAATAAAAGTCCGATATCCAGAGCTAAGGGTATCCCCCTTCCAAGCAACAGAGCCCATGCTGTGATGTATGAGTAGGGTTTAAGCAATCATGAGGTGGTGTTTAGGACAGCGCCTACAATTTGCCCTCTTCGGACATCATGATGAGTTTTTCACCCTTATGCGAGACATACGCATCGCCTTCCCAGGTCCTGTGCTTCTTGTTCTGGGGTTTGCGCCTGGAGGTGTATATTACTAAAGGCAAGAAGACGACAAAGCGCATGCAACATACCAGTTAGCTGTCCAATGAGTCTCTCCAGTGGTTGTCGTCATCGAGGAATTGTCAGCAGTAGACATGAGATCCACGGGTTGCAATGGTATGCCTCGTTTAGAAGGTTGCGGAGTAGTATTCGTGTTGGACTTGGACGAATGGTCTATTTTCGGTGGAACATACTGTTTTGAAAGTTTGCTGTTATTGACTGATTCTGTTATTGGCTCCATGGATGAATTATTGCCGAATGCTCGGCCTGATGTAAATTCATCTTTCGTCACAGGGCGCTCGAGTTCGATGTCCTTGTTCGCAAATGACAAAGCTCTTCCTTCATAAAAAGGCCCTTCCACCTTTCCCATCCCAAGTCTATCGAGCAAATGAAGTAAGCGCAAGCGTCTCGATCCAGTGATAAACATACGTTTTGCCGTGGATATCGTATAATGCAGCCTTAGCATGGTTTGCCAC
Source organism: Hypsizygus ulmarius (assembly GCA_018851835.1). Classification (NCBI taxonomy): domain Eukaryota; kingdom Fungi; phylum Basidiomycota; class Agaricomycetes; order Agaricales; family Lyophyllaceae; genus Hypsizygus; species Hypsizygus ulmarius. The sequence continues at coordinate 13,072 of JABCKG010007574.1, read as the reverse complement.
AAGAATAGCATCACCTTCCCATGTTTTGTGTTTTCTGGTTTGGGGATTTCTCCTAAGTTAAAGAGCTGGTTAGCTAGCAACATGGTTGGGAGTCACAGTCAGCGTACCATAAGACCATCCAGTACTCTTCACGACCATCAGTACTTGAACCAGCACCCGGGGCTTCTGTGGCAGCTCTTTTTCGACTTGAGTATTCGCCATGGTCCGATTTCCTTTTGGTCGCACTGGGCGCTTGGAGTGCGGGCATGTCTTGCCCGATTGCTGAACGTCGAAGTCTGTTTCGAGCAAGTTTCGAGTGGTGGCTACGAAGTTGGCCCTCGGGTGAAGGGCGTTGATGTGACAGAGTTGATCTCGTGTTGTGACCAGTCGCGAACACTTTGGTTCTATTTGTGCAAGGTCTGCTTTTGGACCACCACCCCATGCCAGTGATGAGGCCACATAGCAGACAATAGCCTTCAAGACAACGATAACGAGTCAAAGCTTGTTGGCTCCGCTCTTATATTGAGCGCACCATAAGGATCCTGGATAATTTGGCTTCCAGCTACTGTACTTGTAACACGGAACGATGGGAGTTCAGGGCCTTTGGCAGGTACGCGCTCAGAGTTGTCCACCACTTGTATATTGGAAACCATCTCATCACGCCTTTATTAATTCGGTCTTGCGGCAGGTCTTTGAGGGCCTGGGTCAGCATCGAGCGTTGGCGCATCTTGCCGTTATTGAAGGCTTTGAAGGCAACCGATCCACGAAGTGAGCCATGGCGATCTATTATAATTACGCGCGTCGACAATTTACAAACCTAAATCACTTTTCTATAGACGTGCATATCGGCTTGGTATTGACGTCAGTATATGGTACCGCCATGCTCAGTATAGTAAAGAAGGAGAAAACCCTCTTCTTCGCCTGATGTTTTTCCGCTTGCGCCAACTTGGTGAGCGCGCGCATACTTTGTCCACATGCGCTGTGTTCTTAACTCGACTCTTGTTAAAAGTCGAAATGCCCATTTTGCCTCTTTTTGTATTCGATGGCCGTGAAAGGCCCAAAATGAAGGTTCGATCTGCCGGGATTCTTTCCCCCTGGTACTGATATTTGATGCTACATACAGCGGGGGAGTAAGATGGGCAAATCTGGATCTCATGCTTTGAATGCACCTATGAAAGAGATGCTGGACGCTTTCGGAATGGAATGGAGAATGGTGCGCTGACAGTCCTTAATCCTGACCTCACAACTAAATAGGTAATAGGCAAGGGGCGAGGCAGAGGCAGAACTCGCCTATCTTAACCAGAAAGGTTATATAGATGGCATCCTTACGGATGACTGCGACGCTCTGGTTTTCGGGGGCTGCACCATCATTAAAAAGTATGCTTCCACACTTTTACCAGAACATGCTCTCCTGATCTTGTACATACTGTAGCTGGAGCGCTCAACTGTCGGGAAACAAGAAGGACGAGGCTGCCCAGCAGAACAAGTCCGGGAGAAATAAACCTAATGTGATGATCTACACGGCTGACGAGATCCAAGTTAAGCTTGGATTAAGCAGAGGCGACCTGATTTTATTCGCGCTTCTGGCAGGTGGAGACTATCACGATGTATGCCAAATGTAATCTTTCATGGTCCATTTTCCTGAAGCTCGTTTAATTCCAGGGCTTGAAAGGCTTTGGACTAGTCAATTCGACTGCATTGGCTCGCCGTGGATTCGGCGAGCAGCTCTTGGTGGCGTATAACCGAGATCCACAAAACATCGGACAGTTTCTTGTTCAGTGGAGAGCAACCGTTAACGCAGCTTTGCGAGAAAACGCTCGAGGTTCCTTGAGCCTTCCAGCAGACTTTCCTGATCTTCGGATCTTGGAATTCTACGCCAAACCAGTTCACTGCGAAACAGCAGGAAGCGGTGGAGGTGGACATATGCGGGATAAAGGAGAGCTCAATCTCGGAAGGCTTGCTCGATTTTGCGAGAAACACTTCGAATGGGGATACAAGGCGGAGGTTGTCAAGCGCTTCAGGACCCTCATGTGGCCAGCGGCTGTCATGCATGTTCTTCGACGCGCTGCGCTGGAAGCTGATGAAAAGGAACGGGCTAAACGGCTTGATTCAGGCATCCAGGATCGCGCCATCCGCGGGCCACTGAAGCCGTCACGCGCAGAGGCCATAGGCACACCGGCTTCCCTCGTCAAACGATCACTTGCTTCGGCGATTCCTGTTCAGGATCATTATGCATCTGCCTTTGTTAATCGAGGCCCCCAAACTACTCAGCCTCGTCCTCTTGAAAACATCCCAGATCCCCACCCACTCATTATCAAAGTCCTTGGTACCCGGCGTCACCAATCAACTGGTGATATCCTTGAATATCGTATCTTAATATGTCCAACACAACTAGTTGCATTGACATGTGCTGGCATAACGGGTACCAGGGCTGAGCCGGACCTTTCCGGGAAGCCACCGCCGCTGAAATCTCCTCCCGCGCCGGATGGGTCTCTACGGCTCTGGGTACCTGGGAGTATGCTGCATCAGGTGCATCCTGGATTGGTGGAGGATTATGCGATGGCGGAAGAAGCCAAGAAGAATAAACAAGCAAAGGGCAAGGGCAAAAGGAAGGCGAGGGCTATTGAGGAGGAGGAGGAGGAGGAGGAGGAAGATGAGAACGAACCACGATCAAGTTCGCCACCACCCATTCAGCAAACGCCGACCGAAACACAGCACCATACCCTTGAAGCCAGGCCGACCGCTTCTGACTTCATTGCCGACAAAGCCGTCATCGATCCCTGGTTCATGTCCGGTGAAGGGGACAGCATGCGCTTTTTATTCTCTTTCCCTGATCCAGATGCGCCCGATTTTTCAGACGACGAGCCTCGCACCCACGTCCCGCCGCCTGGGGACGAGGATACATTACCGGATGATCCAATGCATAATATGCCTCCCGAGAACGACACGCCACGCAATGATCTCGACCGGCTGTTCGACCAAATTCTAGACGGACGCGGTAAGAAACCGAAAGCCAAGAAACCTCGGATAGTCAAAGAAACGAACCAGCGGAACGTTCCGAGCATTCCTAGCACCAGGATACGGGCGTCCGACGACATTCTCACCAAGCTGGATAAACTCGAGGCTCGCCAGGCAGCGAAGCGGAGAAAAGTTTCCTCCGCACAAAACGACGAGGAGCCTTTCGTCGTTTCTTCTCAGCCTTTCCCACTTCTTCCTCAGCTCAACGATGCTCAACGCGCCTCCTCTTCTCGGTTAATACACGCAGATTCAGCGTCTTCATCTCGACAGATAGCTCCTTTGTCCCGGCACGTATATCCCGAACCATCATCGTCTCAGGAAAGCAGGCTATCTTCCTGGTCCGACGATATCATAGATCTTACATGACTGTCTGGTTATTTGTACTTTATTTTCTTGCGTATTATTCTTGGTATCTTGGGTTATCATGTTTATGGGTCTATATAATGTAGGTACTCGATTAATATTGGCCGTGGACATGCTGTATTATAGACATTTTGGGGTTTGGCACTTTACCTCGGCCGCAACAATGGCAAGTTGCTTTTGTGAAGAAAAGAGAGGGGGGTGAAAGGATGGTGAAGCTGGTTAGCTTGATAGATCCTCGATTGTCCACTTTGGGCGCAAGTCGATCGTATATTCGTCGTAGTCCCGAGCAAGGAAGCGATGCATCGACGCCCAAGCTATCATAACGGCATTGTCTGTCATGTGCATTAAAATGTCAGCCATACGAGAATCCCTCTACAACAGCAATTACCTGTGCAAAGTGCTGGAGGAGGGAAACTCAAGGAGATTGGGGCCGTTGTGTCGACTTTCTCCAAGCACTTGGCTATGCTAGAGAAGGCGATGTTAGATGCAAGTCGGAAGGGGAATGAAGCGAAAGCAGCTCACCGCTCTCGAAGGTAACTATTACTCGCAACGCCACCACTCACAACAACATCGTGGACGGGTATTTTGTTCTGCCCACACCAGTTGAAGGCAAGCAACAGTTTCTCTTCCAGATGGGCAACTGCGGCTGTCTGAAATCCACGGGCCAAGGCAAGCTTTAGCTCCTTCTCGACGTTCTGTATCCCCTGTCTGGCTGCAATGCATCTTTCCACGTAGGAATGAAGTGAAGCGTACGAAAAGACCAGCTTGCCTCGTAGCGGTCGAGGGAACCTACCGATATCTGGCAACTCTGCGTCCCACTCCTGTGCGGCGAACTGTTCGAGAGCTGCACCTGGCCCGAGGGCAGTCCATTTGAGGCCGAGCATTCTGGAAACCTTGTCATAGGCTCTGCCGATGCTTTCGTCTTGAGTGGTTGCGAGGATGCGGAATGACGTTAGCGAGGTAGCGAGAAGGAGTAAGGTGTGACCACCGGAGACCAGGAGAGTGAGGAATGGAAACTGTGGAGGATTGGGCCACGATGTCAGGAGAGGCGTCAGCGCGTGGGCTTGCTAAGGGTTGGGTTACGATGGTCAGTCTCTCGAGCGTATCAGGAAAACGATGGGTATTGACCATGTGGTGTACACCCACTATAGGCAGGTTGAGTGCAGCAGCCAGTGTTTTGGCGGCATTCGAACCGACGCTCAGGCATCCTCCGATGCCTGTTGTAGGATAAGAATGTGTCTTGGTGTCAGATTGGAGAATGCCCACCTGGACCACGCGTAAAAGCAATTCCATCGATGTCCTTGGCTACGTTGACATTTGCTTCCTTGAGAGCCCTTTTGACGGCAAGCGGCTATTCTGAAAGGGTCAGAATACCGTCTGAAGCCATGAAGCAAGACCGACCATGTTGCGCTGATGAGCCTCTATCGCAATCTTCGGATGTATACCACCATAACCTTCATGCCTGGAATACTCATTTTTAATCAGAAACGGCGGAACCCAGGAGCAATGTACCCTCACAGATCATGCTGCTTGATGACCACATTTGAAAGGATTTTACGGGAAGAGGTGACAACAGCCGCACAGGTATCGTCGGCCGAGGACTCGACAGCAAGAACTGTGAATTTGCGTGTAGCCAATACACGTGTAGAGGTTCGAGCTACCAATGACCAGCGAGCGGTGGCCAGGAGCATAGAAGACGTGGATAGCAATTGCAAGCCTCGATCACGCGGGTATTCAGTTGGAGCCGGGATCGATCTTGGTAAGAGCCTCCGCCGACCTCGATCCCAACGTCGCGAGGGACAACGACGAAGCGCTGAGAGACACCACAACGCAAGAGGCAGTTAGTATTGTGGAATGGTGTCAGGGTGGGGATCACATTCGCGGTCGCATGAGCAGAGTGTAGACAGAACGCAACGCAGCAGTTCGCCATCGCCGTCGCCGGAGCCAGACTCATCATCATCATCTTCTCCTCGGCGGTCGTCCATTGATGCGACTCCACGCCAGACACCCGCCACATCTCGATTCCTGTCATCTTCTACTCCAAGTAATGACCAGGACTCGGCCAGGAATGTTCTGAATCCAGCCCAGGACGTCTTCAGCTCGTCCTCCAAAAGACTCGGGTTCTTTACCGACAAACTGACCTCGTCCCATTCTGGACTCAAGGGATCCCTGCATCCTAGCCAGCTACTACATCCACACAGTCATAATCGCAACGATTCTAACCAGACCTCGAGCTCCACTGCCCCCCTCAACACAATGGCCACCTCTTCCAGCATATCAAGCATGTCCAAGTCTCACACGTCCCCTTCTAAAGTCTCTCCTCCTTCTGTCATCCCAGATCAACTTCTCATGTTTGTCTTTGTTCCAGGCTTCGTATGGGCGCACATACGATTCCAAGCTTGTCTCTCGCGAGATGCATCGCCTGGGTAATCTCGCACACCTACCCTCTGCGCTGGCACCGCCGATCGCGACGACGCCGTCGGTATCATCGTTGCCTGCCCCAGGGTCACAGGCCAGCTTGGCGTCAACATCCACCTCAGATCCATGGGGAGCATTGCACGTCCATGTACTGCCTTTGTTCAATGGCGAACCACTCAGGATACCAATGTATGTCCGATTCTCCAACAATCTCTGAACTATAACCTGACTCCCCGGCAGCGAGGATCTCAATGTACTAGTCAAGCGACATATCCAGTCAGTGGTGTCCTCTTCGCCATCAAAGGCTCTCGCCACTCTCGAAAACGACGCGTCCGAGCTGATTGCCTCTGGGATGGTTACCCTGAACGCAAAGCTTATGGGAATCGAAGACGAAAAGCTAGTCGCACGGGTGGTGGAGATCTGGGGCTTCTTCTGGGATCAGGTTCTTACATATGTAGAAGGAGTAAGGGCCAATTATACCCCTTGAATCATGCAGCATCTAATCATTATTACAGGTGCTTTTGCCGTTGCAAACAGACCCTCTGTTGTCTTCTTTGTACCGCACACCCAAAACACACCACCGCACGACGTCTCCTGGCCGGCAAGGCACAAAGGGCACTGGCTCATCGTCTTTGAGCAGTATCCTCCCAGCATCCACGTCCCATATCGACGTACGCAGCGTCGCCCTTCGTTCTTTCCGGGACAAAGTCATCCTCCCGCTCTTCTCAAGACTCTACATGCGCCTGGCAATGCCAGACAGACAAGACAGCTTTCAAGAAACCTCGGCATACCAACAGCCACGCTTACAGCAGATGTACGGGAACCAGGTTTTTATTTAATTACAACTTGATCTCAATGTGACACAACAACTTCAGGCTTCTCGTTCTCACTTCGCAACGGCGACCACGACCCGTCGCATTTTCACTAACCACACCAGCCCCCGCACCAACCGCTGGTGAAGCAGCCGTCGCTGACCTGCTGCGCATCGTTCGCAGCCCACATCCACAGTACGACTCGCGGATGCAGGCCAAGCTCGGGGGCCCCATGAGCCCGTTATCCCGTGCGCCGAGCTTCCTTTCTGGTGGCCTGCCCCGTGATAGGAGAGGCCGAATTGCGCACAAGACGAATAGGAGGGGGCCACCGCATTTGGTCGGACTTCCGGGTCCCGGGGAGGACGATGATCTGTTTGGAGAGGAGACACCGAGAAATGGGCAGACGAGCTTCGTGATCGATGTTGAGCGTGAACGAGAGCGGGAGTTTTTGGAAGCGCTGAGGTTTGTCGTTCTTTGAGCCCTGGTTGATCACGCACTCATTGATGTTCGGGGGGACACAGAAGTCCCGAGTTGGAGAGTAACAATGCTCGAGCGAGTGTTGGCGGGTGGGGGTTGGGTGCTGGGCATGAGGATGTTGGCAAGGCGACCGAGGAAGAGGAGGAGGACGAGCCTTTGGACTGGGATCAGGCACAGGTATGTGCACTTTGCCTTGGAAATTTGTTGACAGACAAGTTCCTTACTTTCTCGGATCCCAGGCTGTCGTTGAACGGATGGTTGGAATGACTTCTCCAGAGCCTAGGAGAAGGATGACTTGATAGATATCTTTGGTTTCGAGGATAGGGTATGTAATTCTAGTTCAAAATGTACTATTAGGGTATTATGAACGGCAATATAACTGCTGGCATGGTCAAGACGCGAATGCCGTGTCTGTCTACGTCTTACTTGTTTGACTAGCTTCTTCTAATCGGCTGAGCAACAGATTGACCCTGCTCTCGAGACCAGCGACATTACCTCTGACAACGCCACGATTCTCTTCCAGGCTCGTCTCTACAGTCTTCACGGCCCCTTCCAGCTCAGTGAGGGCCTCACGTGTCTTCTGTTGCTCTTGTTCCAGCGTCTCGAGCGTTTCCTGAAACTCGGCCGCAGATGCATGCAATGCAGACAGTGTGCGTAGCCGCGTCAGAATGTGGGGGATATGCGGAAGGGAAGGACCAAGACGCGAGAGGAGGGGCAGAATTTGTTCGTGGATCTGAGAAACTTGCGGCGCGGAGGGCGGCTGGGAGGGGTGGCGTCGATGGTTATGTTGTGCGGAGGCGCGGTCGAGATCAGAGAGGAGGAGCTTGAGACGGCGGGAGATGGAGTCGATGTGACGCGGCTGAGTGAGAAGCGTTAGTTGGCTATTGAGCCGCGTGACGAGGGGAAGTAGGGGTGGGGGTAAGGGAGAGGCCTGTCGGTGTAAACTGAGTATATCGGATGATATATGGTAGATACAGTAAAGCGTTGCATACCTCGTCCAAGACAGCACTGGAAGAACCGACCAGTTTCTCCAATTCCCCGACGCGTCGATCCATCTCGACGATACTTCGCACTTCAGATTTCACTACGTGTTCGTGGTCTTTGTCCTTGTCTTTTTCATGGTCCTTCGCAACTTTACCGTTCGACGCGTGATCCTCCGCTGCCTTGTCATCGCCAAGCACGGCACCCACCAGCCTCCCTCTTCCCTCCTTCCCCTTGCGTATCTTATCAAGACGTCCTCTGACGTCAACCAAACCGCGAATAAGCTCGCCAGGATCGACATTATCGTCCTCCCTCTCCTTCGCGAGTAACGGATTCGACGGATCCGCGAGTTCTGTCTCCAAGGCGGCGAGTTCGGACTGAAGAGTACGGAGACGCTGGGAAAGTGGTACGGGACGCGAATTGGCGGATGGACCGGTGGGAGAGCTGGGCTCTGTGGGGGACGGAGGGTATGTATACTGTGTCCGAAGGCGGTCTAATAGAGCATGAGCTAGTGGCAGAGAATGGGACCGCTGCATGCATACCGCGTTTTCGTTCTGCTTTTCTGAATTTCTTGCTTGCTTCTTCTGGGTCAATCAGGCTGCTCGAGTCGATCTCTTCTTTGCCTGGAATGTCGTTTCGGCCTCTTGGGGCAGATCGTTGGGGTATCGCGGCTTCATCATCGCTCTCATCGCCTTTCTATATAACGTTGTGATTTTGTTCAAGGATGAAATGACGTGGACGGCGTACAGTTGTTTGAGTCGAGGGGAAGACGTCTTCGGTTTCGTAGATATCTGGGGCGGTGTCCTAGCACGAGTGATATTTGATAATGAGGCAAAAACAAAGGCGGAAGAGGAGAACACGTACGATGTCGGGCAGGTCTGCGTATTTGTTTCCACTCATTGTTGCGTAAACAAGAGAATTGAGATGATGATGCGAAGTTATGAGAACAGAACGCGTTCAAGTCGATCAATTTGAACTCATGCTCTCCTATACGTAGTGAAGATTAGAAGCACGGTAACTTAGATGGTTGGTTTGGCGGAATGGTTAACGGGTTCTGTTGGCGATGCTCGTGTTCGATTCACTTAGGTAGTGGCTTTTTTCCTCCGACTGTTCGAATCCTTCATCCTTCCATGGCCTCGGAGAAACAACCACTCCTTCCGCTCAAGCCTCACAAAGGCCAGCGATATACCCTCGTTATCCATGGCGGTGCAGGCACAATGTCCAAACAAGGTTCTACTCCCGAGCAACAGGCTGCATACAAGGCATCCTTGAGGGCGGCTCTCGAGGCAGTGAGTTTTGGCATTCCAGTATTCATGTATTCTCTGTTGATCTGATCTGGCACTCCCATCCAGGGGTACAATGTCTTACGTGAGGGAGGTGAAGCCATGGATGCTGTCGTTGCGGCAGTGACTTCCATGGAAGGTGTGTTGTTCGCCCAGGGACGTGTCTTCCTATTTAACGGTGCAGTGCGTTTCAGACAATCCCCTCTTTAACAGCGGAAAGGGCGCTGTATTCAATGTCGATGGCAAGGTACTATCGACAGGCTTGTTATATACTCAAGTTTTAAGCCCGATATCACTGTCAGAATGAACTCGAAGCATCCGTCATGCTCTCCAAGCCCCCCGCATCCCATCCAGACATCCCTTCCAGCAGGCGCGGTCTAGGACTTACGCTCCTCACGCGAGCACGCAACCCCTCCCAGCTTGCCCGAGCGCTGTATCTTGCGCCTTCATTAGTACCTCACGCTTTCCTATCAGGGTCTACAGCAGAAGCTATTGGTGCGAAACTTGGCGTCGAGCTGGTCGATCCATCCTATTTCTTCACTGAACATAGATGGAGGGAGCATCGGCGTGGATTAGGACTTCCTCTGGAGCCATTGCCAGGAGGACATGACAAGGACCACGGAGATATACCACCCCTCGACCAGCTGGCAACAGGAACAGTTGGTGCCGTGGCTCTGGATGTACGAGGTTGCATCGCTGCGTTGACGTCGACCGGCGGGCGGACTAATAAACTGGTGGGGCGCATCGGAGACACGCCGTTGATGGGTTCTGGGTTCTGGGCTGAAGAATGGCATACGAAACGAGGTCATCTTCTGAGCTGGACACGCAAAGTGTTGAACACGATTTATTATTTCGTTATATTACCATGGCTGCCTCCGACACGGTCTTTTCTTTATTTTCATTCGTTTCATTTATCCTTGTTTCTATTCCCTTCGCATGGCATCTAGAAGGTGAGTAACTTCCGTCTTTCTCATATTATGTTGTTGACGGTGGACTTCTATTAGCGTGGAACACGGGGACGTGTCTGTACATGGCCTGGACAGCACTAGCGAATCTGAATCTGTTCATCAATTCCATCTTGTGGAGAGCAGATGCGATAAACCGGGCGCCGGTCTGGTGTGATATATGTGCGTCCTGTGCTTTTTCCATACAGTGTTTTCATTGCTCATTCGAAGCAGCCACCAAATTCATGATCGGAGTAGTCGTCGCATTGCCTGCTGCCTCTCTATGCATAAATCGCCGCCTATACCATATAGCGAGCATCCGGACTGTCACCACTACAAGAGCAGCAGTATGTTCACATTTCTTTCAGTGATGCTGTGATCAGCTCGACTCACGGTCGGTATACAGAAGCGTCGAGGTGTGATCATTGATTTGTTGATCGGACTCGGTCTCCCAATTCTTGTCATGGCACTCCGTGCGTTCTGAGCTAGTTTTAGTTTATTCGATGCTCTACTAACTTCACCGGGTCGCCAGACTATGTCGTCCAAGGACATCGTTTTGATATTTATGAAGGCTACGGATGCTATCCGCATACATATAACACTCCACTCGCATATGTTCTCACCCAGATGCCCATCCTCGCTATCGGGCTCGTCTCCGGCGTCTTCTCCAGTGCGTACCCATGCCGAACTTTGTCATCTTGTAACAAGAGAAGTGCTGAAATCTAGTGGTCAGTTATGAGCATAATCGCCTTCAGTCGACAGACGAAAGAGCTCAAGGCTCTCCTGTCGTCCTCATCCAATTCGAGTGTGAGTCCCACTCGGTACCTCCGCCTCATATGTCTCGCAGGGGCCGAGGTCGTGTTCAGCGTGCCTATCTGTCTTGTTGGAATCGTCATGTCTGCGCTCAACAGCGAGGTGCATCCCTGGGTATCCTGGGAAGATACGCACTTTAGTGAGTGCGAGTTTCGAAAAGCAAGAAAAGGCTTGCGCGTGCTGATAATATTCAAAATGCTGCAGATTTCTCTCGTGTTGGACAATTCCCGGCCATACTGTGGCGCTCTGACCCTGGTATAGCGGCGACCTTGGAGGCTACGAGATGGGTGCAGGTCTTTTGTGGCCTCCTTTTCTTTGCTTTCTTTGGATTTGCGGAAGAGGCGAGGAGTCATTATAGGCTTGCATTCCAAGTCCTTCGTAGCTTGCGTATCCGTACACAAAATAAGGTGATGGAGGCAACGACCACGAAAGCAAGTGGCTCATGGTATATTTCCTGTATATATTCCGTTGCATGGCTAGCTGATGTTTTTTGCAGGTCTGAATTAGCTCTTGGACGCAATAAGTCGAATGTCCCTAATTCGAGTGCAAATCACGGATCACACTCGAAGAAGGGTAATACAATTAAACGCAATTCACTCGCCACCCTCGCTTCCGACATGAGCTTTAACTTCCAGGACGTGGGAGGCCTTCTGTCCGACTTGAATTCGAACCATGAGAAAATGGAATCGACATCTACACTTCATGTAGAATCAACGTCAGGCTCACAGAAAGGATTCGTCTCGAAGTCGGAGATAACGTTAGCTGATGCGTCCCCTACCATGCAACAGGCGCTGCCACCTCCCCAGGAACATGCTGAGATCGATCATCCCTTGCACCATGCCGAAGATCTTCCCAGTGCAATATCGATCGAATCTATGTATAGCACCAGCACGGCGCCTGACTGTTCCCCACCCTCACCTCCTATCCAGCCTCCGAGCCTCCACACTCCGTCTCGGACGGCCAGACCCCATCATCCCAGTCCATCCTCTCTTTTCGCTCCGCCTCGGCATCAAATTCAGACTCACAGTCAGCCTCGCCGTACTCCGCCCCGCCGACCCAAACCGTTGGACCTTGACCTTGAACGAGGATCCGATTCCTCATTCCTGGATTTGTCTGTGACGCCTTTAACGACCCACCATCTACATCCGCAGAGCACCCCGCATTCCTTTACATCCGTCCCGCGGTAATCGGCACATTTTCAATATCGATCGAGGCTATAGGCCCCTTTTCGCATATTTTTGGACTTCGTATGATACAGATATGATGATACATAATGCAATGTAATATCGCCCATCGTTTGGCGACTCGGTATTTCATCGGATCGTGGAGCAATTTGCGTCCCAAGAATACTTGATTTTGATGGTGTTCTGTAACCGTCAGAGGACTGCTTGGTAAAAGAATTTGCACTACCATGCCGAATGGCATCAATACGGGAGAGAGAAAGTAGCAATTTTGTACAAGATAGATAGATCAATTTTCCGCAGTGGTCCCCATCTGGACATCTGAGCCATAACGTTCTTTCTCAGCCTTCGCGGATCCTTGCGGCGCGGGTTGTATATTGCATAAAACGCTCCTAGAGGTCATAAGACTTGGTAGTGACTCGTGAAAATGGTAGGGTACATGGTACTTCAAGGACAAGCTTGAAGCTTCAATAGTGGATTGCGGCGCGACGATGGGCGCGATGATGGACGCGATGAAATTGGCTTCGCTCGACGCTCAGCGCTGGCGGGTGGACGGTCCGGTGAGACACGTGGCAAATTTCAACTATACCTTTTGAAATTGCCCCCTAATTGCAGTGCACTGGCACCGCATCGGTGAATACAAAAGTGCATAGGGGAATTTAGGGTTGAGCGCTGAGGAATGAGGAGACCCTGTGGCCCCACAAGAGCCGATTACATTGTGAGTGGCGGATAGAGGAAATAATATCTTTAGATTCAGGGTGCGAGTCGGAATGCTTTGCGTCCAGTTGCGGCGGGATGGCGTT
>JABCKG010007573.1:0-94807 GCA_018851835.1 Hypsizygus ulmarius | reverse complement strand
GGCGTGACTCAACTCATATCCAACCGCCGAAAAAATTTCTCACGAGTCATGCCCAAAATCGGATGGGTACGAGACTAAACGTATCATACACATCACACGACTGGGCCATTTTTCCATAGACAACAAGGGGCTTCACTATCTACATTACTCGATCCGCAGTTGCAGCCGCAGCCGTAGCACCGCTTACCACCCTGGCTTGTAACTCTTGTTCTCCCGTAAAATCAACCCGGGCTTACGATCAGCCAGGTCAAGAATCATCTCTGCAAAATAACTGTTCGCCCAGGCAAACCAGCTGCGCGTGTAATCTGATGTTTTGTAGATGGACTGTGACTCGTGGATAAGTCCTAGGCCGTTCGTGTTCTGTATCTCAAACATGTGACATGAGTTGCTATATGAATATCTTGAGTGGAAACTGACATTCGCAATCGTGTACAATGCTCTCATAATTTCTGTATCATCATCTGTGCCAAAAATTGCCGAAATATGGGACATGGGCCTACAATGACCGTCGATGAATTGGACTCGTCGTCTTCGTGAGGGACTTACCATGGATGCCATGGGTCGATATGGGGGCCGCTGTGAAGAAATTTGAGCAGTCACATACCCCCGATCTCAGAGTCACAGCGACGTACCCTACTCCGTTGAAGGTCTTCCCTGCAGCATAGTATGGATTTCTCGACGAGAGAAGGACTTTGCGAGTCGCCTTGTATGCAGGATGTTTCTTATCGAGGAAACCAAGATATGGCAGTGACAGTAAAGACTGTGGGACCAAAGTCATTTTTAGCATCTCATGCACCATTGGGTCTTACTCGCAGGCACGTTGGCGTCATCCATGACATAGCGACCACCGAAGCCTTGTAAGATATCAGAAAGTGACAGAGTCGGTGGACCTGATCATACCATTTGTCTCATACGCAAAGATATTGTTCACGACCTGGCCCGAGTTAAATAGGTAAATATGAATTCAGACACACACCTCACCGTCGTCTTCCAGATAGCATCATGGATTCTCTTACTCCATGTTTTGGCGTCTCGACTGATGTCTGGAAGTTGTTCGGTGGCGTCCAAAACATCAGCGAGATTCTTTAATTCGACACTCAACATGGCATTTGCTGGTGTGAGGAAGGCTTTCAACACTCACTTACTCAGCCAGAAACAGATAGCTCTCGTTAGAAGAGTGAACACTCACGAAACACGCTCAAGTCATCAGAAGGTCTATGATGTGTGCCCACTAGACCTGTATAAGCTTTAGGTTCCCCATTGCCACGATTGTTGACAAGAGGGGAAAGAGCTCCATTCCCACCCGTCCAGTTATAGTACGAGATGAAGTTAAAATGAGCGTCGAATGTGGGCTGAGACTGCTCATTGATGACCCGGAAGATCTGCTTGATCGCTGCGCGCCCTGCAAGAAATATCTAGTATCAGTACTACGGACTGACCTTCATCAAATGCTAAACAACCCACAGTTGTCATTGATGAAAGAGGGATCCTCGGTTGCTTGATAATATGACCTTGAGAGCTTCAAGAATCCGCTCAAAGAATCGATCTCATACTGCAGAAACATTGATTTTTTAAAGTGAAGGAATTTAAAAAAACAGACCCGCCTCACCTTGCATTCGAAAACGACCTTGTTATCGACGGGGCTTGTAGAATTGTTAGGAGTCATTAGCTTCTATAAGCGATGGAAGCCTACATACGGGTTGACAGTCACACCATCTGCCCAGTCATTGTGCGAGGGTGATAATCCGCTCTCTGGTGGGGGCTGGAAGGCACCACCTAGAAAAAATCAGCCGATGGGGCCTACTTGTTCAATCTGTGACGCACAATACGGGTACTGGGCAACATATCGGGCTTCGTTGTTGATGACAGCCTTCACCAAGACAGCAAGCTGAGGGTCAACCGCGAGTAGAGAGTGATAATGGGCAAACTGGGAGGGAGACTGAGTCCCAAAGTACGATCAAACGGTGTCAAAAGATGGAACCTGATTTGCGGTGTCGCGCAGCCATTGAGCGCTTTACGATTGATGTCAATACTAATGCAACCTCCCATATTCTTTAATAGAAAATGAAGCACGAACGTGATGTCCTGTGAGTGGCCAGCGACAGTATAAGTAAACGTCATGGCTAAGCAAAGAATTAAAACACTGACGCCCGTGATGATGAACGCCAAGTTTTCAGTCTTTGTGGGAAGGGGAGTTAGCAAGAACGATTTGGAAATCGCAGAGCTCGGAGTCTTACAGCATTGAAATATTTGACCGTGGTATCTACAGTAGCTCCTGTTAGGAACAAACCAGACACTGTCAATCAGGACTAACCGAGAGTATTTGGGAAAGTGTTCTCGAATAGTCTGGCAAGATCCCGGTCTTTGAGCAGTGACTTCATGTCTTCAATAACTTTCTATGCTCCAGTTCACCGAGAGACATATCTTTCTATCGAAAGGCATAAGCTACCTCGACAGCAGAGCTATTGAACGTGCGGCAAGCCAGGGATGGTCGCATGTAAGGCAAACCCAGTGGACCTGTAGACGGCGTGCCATGAGGACTCTGGAAAAGCAAATCAGCCACGAAACAAATTACGAGTTGGAAAACCCAAACCAGACCTGAGAATAACTTGTGTAATCGGGACATTGTGACTGAGAAGAAGCCAGTGCAGCAGCGCTAGCAGCAACTACCAAGCTGCCAATGCCGAGTTTCATCTTCGCTACCCGCCAGATGACTTGAACTGGGTCTTGATGGAAGGCATCCCGGGCCCGGTGCAAGGCTTCTTTTATAACATCCAGGACAATTCCTGGAAGCTCATATACAGATGGTAGCATATGCAGCTGTTGGGCTGTCAAAAACGCGTCCACGAGACCTGCTTCGCGCAAGGGATCCCGGAGAACGTATTACTATGGGCCTGGTCGTGGTTCGAATGATAAACCCGAGCTCGTGACCGCCTAAGCTGCACACTACCGTGACTACGACTTCAAGTTAGTGGCAAGAGAGCGGTGAAAGAAAAGGACTTAGGAGAATGCAAACTGTCGCAGATAGGTTCCAGTCAAGAATCAAGATGACCGCGGTAGCAGTCGACTGAGCACGGAGGTACTCGTCACGTCAGACTAAGGAGAACTTTTGAAGAAATCCACGCGACGTTGGCGCAGAGGGACCTGGGGCAATATGTTTTGACTGGCCACCGGGAAAGAAAAGTTGGCTATGAAAGCTATCGCTATTATAATACGAGGAATAAGGGAAAGTATGGTTAATGTGCTACATGCCGAGGACAGAGTGATAGGAAAACATATCGTGGGTAAGGGTAAGCACGAGTACTTCAATAAGCAACAGGGCAATAACTATCAATCCTATCCTGACAGTGTGTCATGTTGAATCTGTTCCTTCTTGGAGACCGAAGCACCTTCACCCTCGTTGTCCCTGCACTCATCAGTGGACTGGCTTTCATGAGAAACCTCGACATCCGGGGCATTCGGCTCATCCAACGCTTCTCTCAAAGTGTCCTGAGTAATAAGAACAGTTGCCTTCTTGGGTTGAGCGACCGTATCAGTCGAAACTTTAGGATCCGTTTCAGGCGACGAATCAATACCGGGATTGCTATGTATTAAAGTTAAATCGGGGATCTCGGGGGATGGCTCTTCGGCGGGAGGATGGGGGTCAAGTGCACTTGAAAGGGATGAGATCGGAGAACTCTCCTCCGTGGGGTAAGCTTTCAAACTCTCGTCCCCATTGTCCACTTCATTTGAGCGATCATATGTCTCCGCGTTCTCCGTGCTGAGGGCTCCCGTTCTGATGCTGTTCGTGGTCCATAAACTTCTATCCCGGGCCAACGAAGGCGTCCCGGCACCGTTTTGGACTCTGGCACTCCAACGGCTAGCCTCACTCTCCCAGCTACCTCTCCTTGAACTGCGAGGCCTGAGAGCTCTAACACTAGCATCAACATCTCTTTCGTCCAGTCTATCGTCGTCCCCAAGAACGAACTGACTGGTGCTCTCAGCGTCTGCATATGTAATGCTACCCCCAAAATGAGACAAAGAATCTCCGACACCCCTCGTAGAAGGAGTGGTGGAATGCCCGAGGTTGGCACGTAAACCCGGCATGGCATAAGCTGACGATGCAAGAGTCAAGACTGAGGCATTGTCCAAGGGCGGAGAAGATGGGCGAGGGTTATTTCGTGGGTGGTGGGTAGTATGAAGCGGTGCCTGGACGGCAGGAATTGCTGAACCATTTGCAGTGACTTGGAGTGTTCCAGGGCTGCTCAAGGATGCGGGACGCGATGCAGATTGAGGAAGCGCCGAGAATGTAATGGATGCCCCACTACTGCCAATTTGAGCCTGAGTATTCGTGGAATGACTGCGAATATGAGGAAAGTGGTTCACGTATAAGGGAGGGGTGGAAGGAGCTTGGGCAATGTGGGCCATCCCGTTTCCATTCATGTCGATACTAAGCAGTGTAGTGGGCTTGGTACTGGCGGCGATGCTTCTGAATGTGCGGGGATCTGAAAGATAAGATGACGATGAACGAGACGGCGAAGGGGAGGGCGGGGCGCTTGGAGGTATCGGACGAACAGACGCGTCGTCGTCGGCTTCCATTGCACTCCCAGGGGACCAGGTGGACTCGCGCGCAAGAGACGATTGGTTCAATGACGTATCGTCATCTTCCACAGAGAATTCGTCATCTCCGTTCAAAGAGATTGTCTTTCTTTGAGCTCCAGTAAGCGCATCAAGCCTGCCGTGCTGTCTTCCACCAGGGGAAGGCAACGGCGATGAGGCCACCCTTGGAGCCACTCGCGATGTTGATGGTGTGGCGCGACCTTTGCCCAAAGCTGCAGCCTCTGCAGCTGCACGGTGGTTCTCTGCCCTCTTAGCTCTTCCCGACCCAGCTAGTTTACGCTGAAACCAGTTGATAATAGGTTTGCTAGAGCGAACAGAAATATTCTTCTGCTGAGGCGGTTTTGCAGTTGGCTTGATGGATGGCAAAACGGTGTTAGCTTTGCTCATGGGTTGGGCCTTGGGTGGCGAACTGTTGTAACCGGATTGTGCGGTCGACGCCTCCGCATGCGGTTTATCAGAAGATATGGCTATCGGTGCCATGGAATGAGATGGTTAAAGAAAAAGGGGCTTAAATCAAGCTTGAGTGGCTATGTTGAGCGGGGGCCACAGGTCAAAGGTCCAGGAGTGTCACAGCGCATCGCGCCGTCAGTTGGATCTCAGATCCTGTCTCAATCCGGAAACTTCAAACCGTCAGACTTTGCCCTTCGTAAAAATGTAAGAATCCAATCGCTACAACATACAATATTGTACAGTTTTCACATCCAATCACCAGTCCAATTTCTTCGAGCTCTTCGCTACGGTAACTGGAATTTTGGCACCCTGGTAGCCAAAGCCATCTAACCATGGCCACTGTTGTGACCGCCTCTGCTCAAACTCTTCGATGGATGCGCCTCTCTGCATCGTCAACGCGATATCGTCGAGACCATTCAGCAGGCAATGTCTCCGGAAGGCATCTGTCACGAATGGTATTGGTGCCTTGCCGTTGGGTCTTCTCACTTCTTCCTTCTCAAGATCAACTTCCAGCTCCAGACCAGCCTCGGCGTCCTCTGCCAATGCGCGGCAATCTTCTTGTGACAATGCCACAGGAAGCATGCCGTTTTGCATTGCGTTGTTGCAGAAGATGTCCGCGAAACTAGGAGCAATAACGCAACGGATTCCGAAGTCATTTCTGGAAACACGATGAGGGAGTGATCAATGTGCGAAATATTGAAAACTTACAAGCTCCACGGTGCGTGTTCACGAGAGCTTCCACATCCGAAATTCTTGCCAGTAGAAACCAGGATCTTGGCCTTATCATAGGGTGCACGGTTCAAAATGAAATCGGTGTCTTTGCCCGTGTGGGGGTCCTTCCGAAGAGTATAGAACAAAGCATCTGCCAGACCGGTTCGCTTTAATGTCTTCAGGAACTGTTTCGGGATGATCATGTCGGTGTCAATGTTTTCAATGTGGACAGGTGCAGCAATCCCTTTAAGAACAACGAATTTCTCGACGCTAGATGGAGCTTCCTTTGGAGGTAGAGGCGTGGACGCCGAAATTTGGGGTTGAGCGGGTGCAGGTGATGCTTGAGGATTGACCATGAATTCGAGCTCGTTAGTGAGCTTCAATTTCGGACCAGCAGCGATTTGAGCTTCTGCAGCGGCACCCAGGAATTTCCGGACATCCGTCAGTTTACCGGTGAGGGCAGCCGCTGCGGCCATAGCAGGACTAAGCAGATGTGTTCGTCCTCCAGCTCCCTGGCGACCCTCGAAGTTGCGATTGCTGGTACTCGCGCAGCGTTCGCCCGGAGCGAGTTGATCGGGATTCATACCCAAGCACATTGAACACCCTGCTTCTCGCCAGTCGAAGCCTGCACGCTTGAACACGACGTCGAGCCCCTCTGCCTCAGCGTGCTGCTTAATTAATCCAGAACCGGGAACGATCATAGCGTGGACATTAGCAGCAACTTTGGCGTCGGAGCCAGCCGCCAATACGATCCTGGCTGCGGAACGGAGATCCTCGATACGGCTGTTGGTGCAGGAACCAATGAACACCTTGTCGATGGAGATTTCCTGCATCGGCGTGTTCGCGGTGAGGCCCATGTATGCCAAAGAACGCACTGCAGAGGCACGCTTTACGGCATCAGACATGGTGGAGGGATCGGGAACAGCTCCAGTGATGGGCACGACGTCCTGGGGCGAGGTACCCCATGTCACGGTTGGGATGATGTCCGAGCTTGGAATGTTGACTTCAATATCAAATTTGGCACCCTCATCTGTCTTCAACGATTTCCAGTAGATGACGGCGCGATCCCATGACTCGCCTTTGGGTGCGAGAGGACGATTTCGTAGATATTCGAAAGTGACGTCATCGGGGGCAACCATACCAGCACGAGCACCAGCTTCGATACTCATGTTGCAGACGCTCATACGGGCCTCCATGCTGAACCCACGGAATACGGACCCTGCGTATTCAATAACGCATCCGGTGCCTCCTGCTGTGCCAATAACGCCAATAATGTGCAGGATAACGTCCTTTGATGTGACACCTTCATGAAGATCTCCGTTGACCGTAATGCGCATGTTTTTGCTCTTTTTCTGTAAGAGAGTCTGTGTTGCAAGGACATGCTCGACTTCTGATGTACCGATACCGAACGCGAGGGATCCGAAAGCACCGTGAGCTGTGCAGAACGATGAGATTGCCTGAATGGCCGAAGAAACTGAGTATACTTACTTGACGTATGGGAATCACCGCAAACACAGGTTATTCCAGGAAGCTAGATAATTGAGTGTTTTCGATTCCCTGTGCTCAACTCAAGATAAGAAAACACATACAGTAAACCCTTGCTCGGGGCCGATGACATGCACAATTCCTGCATCGGCAATTATTCTCAGTATCGATGAATTCCGAAAGACGCCTCGCACACTGACCTTGACGTCTATCCTTCAACCCGAAGTACGTCAAACCGAACTCCTTCACGTTCTCTTCCAAAGCCGCACACTGCGCGCGTGATTCGGGTTCCGCGATGAACGATTCCACGCTTATGAAGTTCTTGCGTGAGACGGTCCTTTATCGACTCTATTCAATTCACTGGTGCTTTTAGACATCGTTTGCACTCACGGAACATTGTGGTCTACGGTCGCCAAAGTGCAATCTGGTCGACGCACCGGCCTGCCTGCATTCCGGCTGGAAACAAGGCATGAGATGGATAACCAGAGTGGAGACAAGAACTTCGCTTACAGGCCTTCAAAAGCTTGTGGACTTGTCACTTCGTGTACAAGATGGCTGGAGGAAATCAATGGGCGCCAAATTGTTATAAGATAGCTGTTACATACCGATCTATGTATATGAGCGCCAAACCATCTTCTTTGACATCACTGCGAAAATATTTGCCCAAAGTAAGTCATCAGTTGAGATGCACGACGAATGATGGCACGCACACTACATGGTCATCCCAAATTTTGTCATAAAGGGTTCGTGGGGGGTGTACTGGTTCTGGCATCGTGAAATACTGGATGGAGACGATGGTAGTTGTTCTTCCTGAGGATGCCCGACCTCTTATTACAATTTTGGGTCGGAGGCTCGGAGTATGACTCGGCCGAACGGGCAACGGAATGTGATCGGATTTACTCGGACCACTCTCAGCCAATCGGCGCCGATAAATTTGAAAGTGGAATTTTGGATGCCGTGCCGGCGGCAAGTTTTTCGTCTGCCACTGCCAAACTAATAGAAGACTGTCCTCGTCATGGACGAACAATGTTTTGGCTAAAATCTTGCATGATCCCTGTAACCTCTCCCGTTACACCTTGCAGAAATTTCTTCCACCCTTTCTCGCCTGGCTCCCAAGGAACTTCGCCGTGTTTCCATTTTTCGATGTCAATAGTCCTCGTCAACGACCTCACTCCATTCCCTTTCTTCGCCTTCACGTATTTGCGCCAAAACCCACCTCCAATTTCTGCTTTCAGATCTAATTCCGTCTCAAAAGGTCCTTGGTGCTCCACAACGATCGCGAGCTGGAAATGAGACGGTATCCCTCTCGCGCTGATCTTGTTCTCCTCGACCGTCCAGACACAGTACGAACCTAAATTTCGCTTTGTGCCCGCGATGATCATAGCGTGTGCGACAGCTCTCTGACTTTCTTGGTTACGGGAGGCCTGTATTCCAATTGAGCTTCCCATGAACCCGACTTCCACAGGCAAGGCAACTCCCCACACAAGGTTCGTCCGCTCCTCTGTCCATCCTCCCACGGAAAGTTCGGGGGCCAGGTGTATCACCCTCGGTTCTTGAGTTCTTCCGTCTTGGAGATCATGTCTATGTTTTAGAGCGGCGACCTTCCATGTAATGGTCGCATTCACAAAGCGACGCCCTATTGCTGGGTGGCAGCGGACTCTGAGGATGAGGATCGATCTCTGCTCGTCTAATGGCTGGATGGTGGAGAATTCTGCGGAGAAATATGAGTTCGAGGCTTCAATCTCTGCGAAGACGTGGTCTTTTGGAGTGAGGCTGTCCTCGGATTCATCGTCTGTGAATCCGACATCAAATTGTAAATCCCCAGCATCTGTATGCCCAAGCTCTCCTGCCTTGACCTCATCTTCTTCGACGTTGATAATGAAGTTAAGCTCCTTGGATTCAGGTGGCATCGTGCTGATAGTGATTGCAGAGTTTTGACTTTGCTTCTGACGGTTGACCTGGTTGTGGAGATTTTGGATGTGATAGGTGGCCTGTGTAAGTACCTGAATTTCCTGTTTTGGTAGTAGCGGCTCTGAACCATCAGTAACGTGGACGGGACTTGCAGTTGCACTGCACGGGTTTCCCTTGCACAGCCCTCGCCGTTGTGATTGACCGATGCGCTTTAACACACATCCACTGCCGTGATACCTGTGCAAGCCTTCGAGCACTTCTACAGCCCACAAGTAGTCGCACCTCACATGAAGCGTTCTGTCAATTATTACTGACTTACGGGCATTGTCATGTTGACCATGATGCTGATAGCGCCCGGGAATAATGACTAACGGGTCGGTCTATCGCTGACTATGACGAGGTGGATGTGAGTTGCTTGAAATGGAATCCTTATTGCCCTGGTGACCTCGAAACAGATTTACGTCGTCTGAAGATTGTCTGAAGACGAAGAAGAGGAGAAAGTCGATGTTTCGGATCTCACTACCTGTACATCATCGTCGTCTTCTCTATGAGCAGCATGACAATGGATTAATGTTCTCCCTGTATTCTGCGCCAGAGAAGTTGGTGTCCATTCCCAAAGAGGCCTTGAAGGCAATGGAAAGCCTGAGTTCTGTCTTTCAGAACTATCTGCCTCCGATCTGAACGACGAGTGTAAGGAGACCTTGGACAAGCTATGCAGTTGATCCTCGGTATCAAAGATGAACGTGGTTTTCTATGAGTCGACCTCCTCACACTGATCATATATCGCAATGACGATACTTTGAAAGGTGTCCTTCTTTTTAAACAGCTTGCCATGCAGCTTTCACAAAACACATTGCAGCAGAGTAAGCAAAGAGTTGCATTATTGTTATAGCAAGAGAACACTGATAAAGTTATATTGCCCCGGATACATTTAATGAACATACATTTTGTATGGTTGGAGGATCGGCATTATTCTTCTGTGGCCCACCAGCGATAAGTACCATGTCTGGAAAGCCTTTTTTTTTTATAAAAAAACTTCAGGCAAAATATTCATCCCGCTGATCCAAATCCAGGACACGCATCCGAAAGCCCAGAAATAGTTTTATACTGGATCGACCTGGATCAATCGCATATGCACCATTTGAACTTCCACTGTCCATGGAGAACATATCCCGCCCAATAACAAGGTACCTCAGTCTTCTGTTTTGCTCTGAGCTCCAATGCCACTTTTTGCAACATTCTAGCCAAGTAGAGTCGATGTGTGGCGTTGATCATCGATCACAAGGGAGGCCTGATCTGAACACCGACGTCCACGATAACAAGCACCAATTCCCAATGTTCTTGTTGTGTTTCTTTTGTTCTTCAACCCAATCCACAGCCCATTGCCAATGTCTGAAGCTCCTTGACTGCATCTCGACAGTTGTGGGATCAAACCGCATTGTTCTGTATTGAACAACACATGCGTTGTCTATAAACTTCGTACTGATGCCCCGAGGCCAGAGTTCGATTGCCTGCCCAGATATCTGCGAGGAAGGATCGATAAGACATTCGCCGACCCCGACATAATATCGTCCACTGTCTACTGACTCTTTCGTCATGTCTCGACACTACTACCATCCGAACATCCCTGCGATGCCGCCCTCATCATTTGCCAATGCTCCATACGGTTAGTTCTGGACGAAGTTATCTTGTAGGCCCTGCTGATGCCGTTTCCGTAGTCCCTCCTATGCATCCAGGATTTACATCTTACTCCCATGCCACTGGATTACCGTTGTTCTCTGGGATACCGCCTCACCACCAGCAAGCTATACCGCACGCTCACGATCCTGCAATGCCTCCGCAACGTCCATTGTCACCAGGGCATACACCAATATGGCCTGCGGGATTCGAAATTATCCCGCCTCCATTCCCAACGATATCGACTGCACCCGCTGAGCAGTTTTGGGAACCTGGGACATTCCCTCCGGTGCCTTTCAATACACCAGTGCCGATACGTCTTCACCCGCACATCATATACAATCCAATGAACGTATACTTCCCAACACTGCAGTGGGACATCCTGCACCAGGCGGAGCAAGCCAGAGTAATTACTGGTCGAGGATTTCTTGTTCCAGCCGACTTGAAAGTCCAAGGTCTTCTGCCTGCCGCCAACATGATGTGGATATATTCAGATCATCCATACTTGACCCATTGGATGGCCATATGGGGCCCAATTATCATCGAAAAAACTAATATGTCAGTTCGTGATATCTTGGATGGGATCTGGGGATATTTCCAGCAATACTTAACAGATGAGGATCGCCGGCGCATAAGAGCATCTCCCGGTGGCCTTCGTAACCTGAAGAAATCTGCGATGCTTCGAATCGAGGACTCATACGACCTATCAGCCGTCGCCCGGAAGCAAGGATTTAAACGCGTGGATGTCCTCGGCTGTCTTCGACGATTCCAAGGCCTCAGAGTTGTAGCCTATGCTGATAATACATGGAAGGCCTACATGGGATTGATGCCGGGACCTGTTCCGCGGGTTCCATCGTCGTGACCTGAGATTTCATACTCTAGCTGTGTATGTATCTTGGAGATATGCTTCGAATCTTTGTATCGCATCTCATGTACGGGTGTTTCACAATTGATCTGATGCCGATTGTAACAGGTGTTGAGGTCTTCGATTCAGTACTGCATAGAACAATCAGGTCTACCGAGGCGTACTTAACGAACGTCCTTAGCTATTATGTAGCGGAGGTAGATATCACAATAGTAAACATAGTAAACAATTAGACGACACGTAAGCGACTCGCAGCGACTCCCACTTTGCTTTTTATAAGTTCTTCTGGGTTCGTTCTTGTTTCTTTTTCTGTGACGACCAACAGATCCGGAGAATCCAACTTGAAAACCTCGCCCAGTTACCATTGTTTTCTTGGACAACAACATGGCAACGTCTTATACTCGATGGGTCATTTCTGCTGCCAGGATACTTATATTGGACGTGGCAGTATGTATGCCCACTACAATTCTTCTAACTCCCCTCCAACCGATTCTCTCTAATGCAACGCCGAGTCCGTTTCCTAAGCCACCTCGAGAATCCTAGCAAAGCCTTATCTCCCAATCATCGGAGGGAACAGCCCAGAAGCGGGCTTTTGCGCAAAGGCACACAGGCCTCCTTACCCACAACTAGAATGGAATTTGCCGAATCTCAAACTCCCTCTGCATCCCCAGCAAAGAAAATTCGCAGTAATCACTCGATGGAAGCTAAGGTCAAGCAGCCTCCCTGGCACTCCGAGACTCCTAGCATGGCCTCGCGAACACTTGGATCTCACATGGCACAAGCCCAAAGGACTAATAGCATTCCCCATGGTCAGTTCTTCCTCATCTTTCTCGAGGGCTTTGACTCATCATCGTAAACAGCTTCGTCCTCCCATTCATGGGGACGAAACACAAAGCATCATCCAGCTCCGGACCCACGGCCCGGGCGACTAGGGCAGCAGGAATACCGTAGTGCATCTACCTTATCACGATCCACACCGAGGCCTACTGCGAGATCTGCTCGACACTATGCAAAAGGCTCTCGAGGCTTGCCGATGGACTCTGGATCGAGCCAAGTAAGGTCACTGCCCGAAATATCAGAGCCGTCTTTATTGTCAGGTTCTGGCTTCAATGTATCTAATGCGGGTTATACGCCGTACCGTACCGAGGCTACTTTAAGGCTACCTACTACTGATTCCGCCTCCACATGGATGGAACCTTCTCCCAAGGCGCCAGGACCAACGCCATCTCCCTGGGTCCCCCTTGGCGACGACCTCTCCTGCTATTTCTGTGGAAACTCTCCTCTTCAGATCCATCCCGTTCTTACAGATAGCAAACTCTACTGGAATATGATATATCGCCCAGGGTACGCAGTTCATAGCGGCATTTTACTGCCAGACTACCAAGAACCTGCATTTAATCCTAATGTCCGCAAAATCAGGATCAAGCCTGAGATGCCAGCCATGGTGCGTTGGATGGAGCGCTGGGGTCCGCTTACAATCAGATCAGGGAATCACCAACTTACGCTCAAGAATGTTATGGACGCCATTTATACCTATTTTCATACACCTCTTACTCCTACGGATATGAGCTGCCTCTCCCAGCATGGCACCGAGAAAGTTATTGTTTCCCGTATCCGCCGGCTTGATTCCTTCCGTCGCTGGGCCTACCCCCTGGATCCCTCTGAGAGGTGCCTGTTGCGTGTTGATATACTGAGCGGAAACTCGCGTTTTGCTGGACTGAAGCTCTCGTCATTCAAAAGAAGTCATGCAAAGGTGTTTCTTCAACTTGCGAGAACGGCGTCCGAGTCTTCACGATATCGATGAAAGACAACTTCATGTAGTCTTACACCATCACAACTAGCCTCCTTTCACCTTCAATGATCATACACTACTTGAACGGTAGAAATTTGTAGGACAACATTTTGATTTCACGGCCGGACAACTGCCTCTCCGAATTCACGCATGGTGCCCTCAACTTCGCCCGTCATTTCTGCAACGAACTTCTTCCAGCCGTTTTCGCCTGATTCCCATAGAACATCTCCACATTTCCAAGTTTCAACGTCGATTGTTCTTCTTAAACTGTTT
The DNA here is from genome assembly GCA_018851835.1 of Hypsizygus ulmarius. Lineage (NCBI taxonomy): Eukaryota > Fungi > Basidiomycota > Agaricomycetes > Agaricales > Lyophyllaceae > Hypsizygus > Hypsizygus ulmarius. The sequence continues at coordinate 81,044 of JABCKG010007573.1, read as the reverse complement.
CCGCCTCGTCCCTTTTTTGCCTGAATGAATGTGGGCCACAGCCCACCACCCAGCTCAGCCTTGACATCGAGCTCCGTCACCAAAGGTCCACTGTGGTCGACGACGACCGCAAGCTGGAAAAGGGATGGTATACCTCTCTCGCTGCTCTTGTTTTCCTCGATCGTCCAAGTCGCACGCGTCCCGCCACTTCTTATAGAACCTATGATTGTCATGGCGTGCATCACCGCCTTCTGTGTTTCCTTCTCCCTAGAGGGCGTCACACCGACCGAAGCCCCCCCAAAACCCACTTCCACAGGAAAAGACAGTCCCCATATAAGCTTGGTTTGTTCCTCTGTCCATCCACCAACGCTATGCTTGGGAGCGAGGGTGATAATCTTTGGTGAGACGAAGGACGATTTCGGCACACTTAACGCTTGTTTAATCCGCCAAGTGACAATGGCGTTCACAAAGCGTCGTCCAGGTGCGGGATGGCAAGTGATATTCAGGATAAGGAGGGATTTGCGATCATCTAGTGGTTGGATCGCGGAGAATGCAGCAGAGAGGTATGAATCGTTTATTTCCGCCTCTGTGATCAGGTACTCCGGAGAACCATCCGTCGGTTGTGGTTGTGCCTCTTTGGAGCGGAAGATGGAGCGTGCACGGTAGATTTCTTCATTCTCCACGAGGGTGTCAATGTCTTCCTCGAATCCGATGGTGAAGGATAACTGCTCAGGCGTCGGATCCATGACTTATAGGGTCTAGGAGATAAAGAAGACGTGTCAGAGGTTCCTTACATATAAACAGCACCACCGTAGCTACGGTGTGAGAATATCAAGAAGAATATTATTAGAAGTCATGAGTCGCAAGGTGGACTTAGGTTGGACTCCACGTGAAAGCCAAACAGGTACCAGGAGAAGTATGGCGCCAAATGGGGTGTTCTCGGACAGGGCTGAGTCGTTGGAAACAAAGGCGACATAAGTATAGATGTGACCATTGTTCTTTAGCATTGCCACCAGCAAGAACGAAACAAGGAGAATGAAATAGACTGAAATCTATGCGATTGTGAAACGAGAGATCGACGAGCAACATATCCAGCGGCACGGCAAACACCGAGGCGGCACGGACATAATTACCTTATATGGATAAAGCTGCACAGTTCATCAGCCACCGTGGCTGTGCAGCCAGACTCGAAAGTCACCAGTCCCAGAGCCGGTGCAGTCCAGCAAGCTCAAGACCATCCTCAACGTCGCCATGGCCAAATCCAAGAAGTACGCCTGTCCCACATCCGTCTGAACTCATGCTCATCCGTATCCAGCCATACCAACCACAACCAGAACAAGAAGGCGCACAAGAATGGTATCCGGAGGCCCACGTCCTTCCGATCGCGCTCGTTGAAGGGTGTACGTCCAGTTTGTACTGCTTCGTGTCGTGAGCTAATTGTTATGACGCTGGTTAGGTTGACGGCAAGGTTCGAATTGAAACGGTCTTGTTTTGGAGCAGGAGCACTTACACGATCCATTGTTTTCAGTTCCGTCGCAACGCTAAGCACGCTCTTGCGGGCACGGTGCGTAACCTGTATATCTCTATTTTCGTTGGCTCACGATGGAAATAGATCAGAGCACGCAAAGAACAAAAAGAAGCCGCAGCGTCATGATCGTGCTTTACACTTCACCACGACGGTTGAGCTGGGGATGGGGGTGGTTAGGGAGAATGGCACACCATCAACTCGTTATGCATATGCAGCCATTATGGTTAGATCGTACTATGAAACACCAAAAAGCATTCGAAAACACGCAAACGGGAGTGTCGGCTAGAAAAGAATTCTCCAAAAACCACAGGCGTTACCGTAAGCCCTGCAGTGTTTTCGCATTCCGATCCAACGTGGCTCTCAACCTCATAGCCTGCAAGATCATTAGGAGATAAGAATGCGACGAGGCTAAAAAAGCACTGACTGCAGCATCTTCTGGTCTCAATGCGCCCTTCGCCATGTTGTGTTTCCCAGCTCTCAATTTGTGGCTCCGGTTTGATATCGTTGCCTTCGCGGACCCTTCGTTGGTCACCAGCAATGCGCGACATTCCTCGTCTGATGCTGGGTGGCCTTCGAGGAGGGAGAAAAACTTGTGTCGAAGGACCGTCTTGATGCGTTCGAAGGCATGTGAAGTGTACCACCCGTCGCGTTCGTTGCACTCCTCTCGAAGATCGTCTGGGTCACCAATCATTTCCTTCAGCATTGGGTCTGTGATGTCACAAAGTTGAAAAGCGGCTGTCTCCTTCGTGATAGTTTGCCCATCGAAAATATGGGATTTCCTGATACCTACAAGTTATAAATTGCATCAAGTACAAGAAAGATAGCCTACCGTCGATCCGCCTCTTTTTCTGTGCCTTCTTCGAGTGCTCGTACCTGGACACTGGCCGCAGATCTATCTTGCCGTCGAGTAATAACAGACGGTCTGGCAATGGGGTGGTTTGCATTTCGGAAATAGAGACGCTGATAACTGGTTGAAAATAGTTGAAGTGTATATATAGTTGCATTGCAGAGAGCATTATGAAAACTTACAATCGAGCACTTCGATCTTTCCGGGGGTCGTAATTGAAACGAACAAGTGTATCACGCCATGGCCCGTCTTGAAACACATAGCAGACAAGCGGAAGAAGGGCCTTGGAGCTAATAGGATAGGCTCAGCGACAAGCTTTGAAAACAAAGCAGAGAATGAGCATACTTCAAGATTTCACGAGTCTCGCTGGGAGCTAGCTGATTGAAGAGGGACATGCGTGTCCAAACTGGTCGCTCCGCAAAAAGCTGTGGTGAAAGTTCAAGAGCGGATAACAATGCGAGTGAAATTATACGAACGGCTTCAAGCTTCTTCAGGATCTTTTGGTCGATCATGTTCCGCCCTTCCTCGACAACCTGTGGTGGTTTGTCTGGGACCTACAGAGTATGTTCAGATTAATTAGATATGTATGTCTGAATTTGGGGAACCTACGTGGGCGTCTGCGAACATTATGCTCGCAGGTCCATAGCCTTTCCAACGCATCCTGTTGATAAGTCGTTTTTTCTCCTCGCCTGTCTCTTCGTCGACGGATGTTGAGACCATCGAAGCAGTGTTGGCCTTGAAGCTATACGGCGCCTCGTCAGTCCAATGGTAAAAAAAAAATAACGGAATGAACAGACTTGTATGCTTGAGGAATGGTTTGCCGGCTGAACAGAGGAGGTGGGAAAAGCCGGAGATTACTCTTCATTGCTGGCAGAGCCGGAGATTGACTTTCTGGTCGAAGTGGGGGAGCGGGGACCCCAGTCAATTGTGGGTCAAGGTTCAGGTCGACATCCATGGCTGTTTCAGATGCTCCAGCAGTAGCATTAGTAGGGATCATATAGTCTGTTTTTTCTTCGGGAATGGTGTACGCTTGCAATGCATCAACTATTATTTTTAAGTATCAACGGGACGTCGACGTTACAGCCAGAGACAATGCTTACCATCCATGTTGTCCATTGCGACGCGTAGTTTCGATACAGGGTCATTCATACTGGGTTGATATTGGTAGTCGACCATACCTAGCTTTCATTCATTAGAGAATTTTCGTGAATAGCCTTGTGCTCGCTCACTTCGAAATCGAGCAGTTTTCGGTATAACGCCAATTACCTCAGCGGTATACTCTCCAATCGCGCCATCTTCCATGAAGCCATCCGGTCGCCGCTTTCTTCTTCGTTTCACGACTTTCAATAGAATGTTGTTGGTGGCGACCACGTCTCCCGGGACGGGATGAGCAAATGGTTGGTCGGGTCTCAGCTTGAGCTCAATGAGTGCTTGTGTCTTGGACGCCGCGCGGTGGAAGGCATTATTGAGCGTAGATTGTCCACCTAGATTTGATATCGCAATGGGAACTGATTGAGGCCTGACGTAGCCCGGATATTCGACAGAATAGAAAGGAACCTGAGGCAGAGGATATTCTGGGGCTTCAGTGAATGGAGACAAGCCAATTTCGGGGGCGTAGGAGTTCGGTAGAGTTGAGGACGAAGGTTCCATTAAGTTTTGTAGAGTGTAAGACGAGGTAGGCGCTACGGATCTATCTTAACATACACGGTTGCAAGAGAACCAGCGGCATCCGCAACTTTTGGAATGCGCGTGGTCATGTGATGTATAATTTTGACACAGTCCTCCTCTCCGCTGCCTGCCATGCACAGTGCAGTGACAAGCACAATACCCAAGCCCGGACTCTTGCTGGAGGATTCAGAGAATTACTTAGGGGTCTCGGTAGCCTTCTTCAGCATCAAGATTTCATCCATTACTTCCTGTAACAATTTGTTGTTAAATCCACAACAATTACTGAGAACCTTTCCGACGCACCTTCGAGGTAAAGTCTACACCAGCCTTTTTCATCTCGTCTGCCACCCGCTTCATATCCTCCCGGAACTGAGAGTTCGTCGCTAGTTTCGCCATCTTCAGCACCGAAGGCCTCTTGCCAGATGTCAAGTCAATGCCTGTTTGGAACAGGCTCAGTAGACAATTCTCCATCATTCTGAATACAACTGTACTTGCCTGCATCTTGTAGTGTCCTGGCAAATTTCTCAAGAGCAGCGATAGCCTCTGGGTGGTTAGCCAACTTCTTGAACACCGAGGTCCTTTGGAAAGCCGCCATGAACGCGGGTTGGCTCTCCACCGCCCGGGTGCGTGAGGTAACAGAGAATGACCGCTGGAAGCGAGCAAGACGGTACTGACATGACACTTGAACAGCTGGACGAGCAGTTCTGGCGAGCGTTGTTGCGAAGAGGCGTGCAAGGATCATGGCAGTGGCTGGCAGTGGTCGCGACTCAGATGAGTAGCCGTGAGAATTTGTCTGGATTTGAACGAAACGCGTTCGACGCGACTTTCCGAGTCCATGTCAAACATCCCATGGATCAGGATTACTTTTCTATCGAATCTATTCTCGCAGGAAACCAGGTATTTCTTTGTATCTAATGCATATCGGCGCGTAGTTAACCCGTCTGTTAGAAAATCCAATGTGTCTTCAAGCAGGATCTGCCTAATTTGGGGCACTTGGGAGGAGGATCAGAACGCGACGTAAGGCTCCATTTCACAAGCGCTTGCCGTTCTTATCTAACAGGAGTTCACAGATAGCAGCCTTGTCCAAAATCCAAATTCCTCTCTGGTTAGCTTACGTCCTCATCTACTCGTGCGTCCAATATCCATCTGACCCTATCGCCGTCTGATGATCGATACGTCTTCAGTGACTGGGCTGACTTCAACATCCCAACCGCCTTCGGTCCAAGAGTCCGAAATGCATTGAAAGCAGAGGCGCGGAGTGTCCGACTGGCTGGCCTCGTTGGGGCTGGCGGGTTGTGGTATGGGTTTGGCAAAACGATCACCGACGTGTGCGTGCGATGTCTTGAGACAGAAATGAAAGTCTGACCTGCTGAAAGTCTGGCAGAAGAACAGGCCAATGAGATCTCGGGAGTGCTAATAACGGCAAGCGATCTCTTTTCCTCCTTCGCCGTACCACTGACACCATTTTCTTTCATCACAAGACATTTCGTGCCCGCCTCGTAGAAGTCATCGATCAAGCTCAGCATTTCGCCGCCCTCGGTCCAGTTGGAGCTGGTGGATCAAATGGAGACACTGCCCAAGCCTTTCGTGAAGGCCTCGATACTACTGAACGTGAACGTGAGTGTTGCTTCGTCGTGTCCTCCGAAGGGTGTGGACTCATGACATCGGAAGTCTTTGCTCTGGCCCAGGAAAGTGCCAAAAGGACAAAGAAGTGGTATGAAGAAAGTGACCGACCGAGGCGGTGACGCTCGGCGACACTGCCTATAAATCCTTCTTCGACTCCCCTCCCACATCCTGCACCTGAACTGCTACCGGGTTTGCCTTCAATTCATTTACGAACCTGTTGTAATGTCATAAGCCATTAACTTATCTACAATGTATTAAATATATACGCACCATTTCACACTTGCCCAAAGACAAAGCTCAATAGCCATCAACACGAACATGTGTGGACTTCGAGTGACGAATGCCAGACCCACCAGCACGAGGAATAGGCTGATGAATGCAAAATCGAGAATTGCCAAAAACGTCGGATTGAGAGAGGAGCCCGGAGTGAGGATGTTCGCAAAGAAAGAACCCTCAACCTCTTCATCGTTGGAAGATGCCATTTGGCAGTAGCAGTACTGAACAGTTGGATTTGAAGAAATGGTTGAAAGTGTTGACGACTGAGACGACTCTACTAAAGGTGCTGACGTAATGCTAATTTGGAATACTCGGAGGAGATCCTCATGGAGAGACTTGGAGGTGTTAAATCACGTATCACTTCCTTGATTGCCTATTGGTCAAAAGAGTCCAAAGCTTATCGTCAAGACCTCGTTCAATATGTAACCCGCCTATAGGTCTTCGAGGAAACTCGCCCGCCGAAGACTTTATGACAACCTCTGTCGCGTGTCTGATATGGCTGTACAGTTGCTGGTGGGACAACACCTGGTATTTTCCTTAATTTTCACGCGAGGGGGAAAAAATCGTTGGTAAAGCTGACCTCTAGCACAGTCATGCCATATGCATAAATATCAGAGCTTGGAGAAAGCGAGCCTTCCCCAATGCACACTTCGGGTGCAAACCATCGGTATGATTGTATGACCCCATGGCTTTGAGTGAATGGGATCCCGCTTACGTCCGTGACAATCTACATTTGCAAAATGAGCAAAATGGCATATATCTAGGAGCTATATATTGCCACCACATGCCTGGGAAACGCCGAAATCAGCGAGGAGCGGGTTTCCCTCGTCATTGATGTATACATTTTCCTTTAACTATATTCAGTCATTAAGGACATATAGATGGGACAGCAGTAACCGCTCTGATAACACCGTGCACGATGGGAGGTTTCATGGTGCAATGAAGAAAATGGACACCGAGTGCGATACGTTTAATCTAGTGATGTGCCGGCCCCGGCTTGGCCTGAAAGCCCCGGCTACGGCTTGGCTTGAGGGGGCTCAGGCCTGTCGAAATGACAAGCCGAGCCGTCGATGACGGCTCAGGCTTGGCCCGGCCTGGCTTTGGCCTAAGCCGGGGCTTTGGGAAGAGGGAGGTGATGTGCGCAAAAAGCACGTTCAGATGGAGAAAAAATAATGTATTCAGTTGTGGCAACTAACTAATGAGTTTTGCAGCCTGGCATTGACTACGTGACGAGTGCGCGGCCAGCGAGAGAGTGTGTGAGGCCGCATCTGTAAGATTGAGATGAGGAAGACGTTGCAAGTGGCAAGCATCGATCGTGATCAACGAAGCCGCGGAGTCAAAAATAACGAACAACAAGCTCTGATGCCGGATTCGGCATCAAAATGAAATTCTTGCTCTCACAAAATGTATCGTTTGAACAAAATTCGGAAGTTTTGCTCACAGAAGAAAGCCGGGGCTCAGGCCGACGGCTCAGGCTTTCTGAAGACGTAGGCCGGGCCAAAAGCCCTGTCAAGCCGTCTACTTTGGCCCGGCTTGGCCCGGCCTAATCCGGCTCGGCTTGGCCCGGCTTCCGGCTTCAAGCCGTGGCCGGCACATCACTAGTTTAATCTGGTCGTAATGAGCAACGTAATAAGAATTGAGGAAATCCAAGTACCAGTCGATTATAGTCCACTTGAGTGTCATACGCTTTGACATATTCAAGCACATGTCCATATTTCTGCCACGGGCTTACCATGTACCTGTCGAAACAATCATAAAGAGCCAATTCCAGACCACAGCATAATTCTAACGGGAAGGGACCATCGTCTTGAGCGAATCCGTAAAAGGGAAGGATATATTCTCCGCGGTCGAGCCGCCAGATCTCTGCCCAAATCTTCACTTCTCGTTTGAACCTCTGTGAAAATGTGGAAAGATTAGCTTGGCAGAACAGAAAGAAAGAACAAGGGATATTAAGCTCACACGTAGACTATCCTCATTTGCGTCGACAATTCGGAGGTATTTGATATAGACTTTGGCCTCTTTAAGGTAGATAGATACCTTCGTGGATATCCATTGCATTTGTCCATCTAATTGGCTGGTCACTGACTCGTCTGATCTCGCCAGCTTTAAGGTGAAGATCAGGCATGAGCTCCCCAGACTGACATTGAAGCTTCCAAAGATTTTTGGAGATTCCATGATGCGTGCGCTCTGCTGATTGCTTGTTTTCTGACATGAACTAACATGAACATCAACGGCGAGATCAAGGTCAAAGGGGGGATAGGCACTTCTTGCACCATTTTCATCATCTGTCGTGTCATCTCAATGTTCTCCTCGACTTTGGCACTGGATGCGACCTGGATATCTTTGAGTTCCGACATCGAGTCCATTAATTCTAAGTGATCATGCTTTGCGCTGGTAGCAAATTCTGCCTGCCAGCTATGGATTTCGATCTGCGATGCCAGCTGAGAGTTAGGCATCAATGGAAGATGCGAAAACAGGATGATATAACAGCGCCTACCTGGAACTTCATCAAGCAATCGTTGAGAGCCGAGAAGCAACGCTCAATCTCTGCTTCTATGGCTTTCTGTTTGGTAAAACCTTGAAATGTCCCGATGTGAACCCAACTGTCACTCTTGTCTGAATGTCTACCAAGCAGCTGCAGAGCGTAAATATCATTTCCAGTAATACAGTCAGAAAACACCCACTCGATGGCACTGTCAAGTGCAGCGATCATTGTGCCATCTAATTTGCTTTCACATCCGTCTCTGAGGGCGATTACAACATGATGACATCGATCGCGAAGACATCGCGCGGCATTTCTGCAAGTAGGGTTAAGCACAGCAATAGACCAGGTATCGGACTGAATTCCGCCAATACTTGTGCAGTGGTTTTGCCCAATGAAATCACAAGCTGCGCAGTGGGACCCATCTTGAGTCAGTTCGGGTCACTTTCAAAGGTATGGTCAGGGGAGAGGCTGTGATTCAACGCAGTCATGGCCCATTTTAAGACGCTGTGCATTTTGACGCTCGCAAGTCTCATGTCGACGGCAACGTGAAGGCGCCCATCAACTAGTAGTAACTATCACTTCAACAAGCGCCTCTGATGGCAATCACGACCACGTGCTATGAACACTTAACAAGGCCACTCGTTTGCAACTTCCAAAGCCACGCGCAGACACTCTCACTTGGGGCGGGATGTCCTGATTGATATGCCCTCCCTCTTTTCTGAACCAGGCCCGCGTCTTCCTCATTATAGGACACTCCTCGTCCGGGGAAAATATCATGCTTCAGCACCAATCCATCTATCTTTGTCGCATATTATCGAATCTGGCGTTCCGGATGCTCAAACAATCATCATTTCACCTTCTCAAAGAACGCTTACTCTAGCTTTGCAACAGTACAATGATGACTGGCTCAGCAAGAACTCAGGATTAGGCAAGGTCTCGAGCCTGACCTCCAGGGTTAAACTTTTGTTGGTGCTTTGATCTTACTGAATCCAAGCTGGGCCTGATGTTCCTGCTCAGCTTTCCCCCCTCGCCAGCCCATCTTTGCCTTTTGCTCTCATTGTTGAGAGTTCCGAACGTTTCCACTGGCGAAAGTGGGACATGGCTGAATCCCAAATCTACTCTTGTGACTGCGCCATCGCTCCTTATTCTGCATGAACCTTCGATGTATTTTCTGTCGGAGGAAGGAGGACAGGAAACCTCGTGCGTCACGTTTTGCCCTTAGCATATTCCAGACGGTATGTCTGAACAAAAAACAAGGTCTGCATGGACGCTTTCTTCGTATCTATCTTTAATTACGCATGCTCTATCGTCCTTGACATGCCTCTCGAAGACAAGATCGCCAGGACTTGGGTACTCTTTCTTCATAGACTGATTAAGTGATAGCCAGTTGACCACGTTTCGGACAATCTAGAAGCATGCCGTTCGCCTTGTTTGACTCTCAACTAGACCAACTCAAACTTCCCATGGTGAAGCAGCCGGCGTTTAATTCTCGGGATCCACATGAAGATCGGCCAAGCCCTCGCCTCGAACCTGTATCTCTGTATGCACAGAACTATTTTGAATGGATCGTTGCTGCAGATAAAGGTCGGGCCTCATCAGTAAAGAAACAGCATAACTCTCATCTCGCAATGCAGACCCCACTGAAAGCAAGCGGACTATGGTTCTGAACCGAAATCATCAAACCAACAAGTCAGTGAACATATGGGAGTGGTGTGAAGCTTGTGCTCCAGGTCAAGGTGCGAATGAGTTACAAACAACACAGATAATTTGGGGGTAATGGCGAAGCGCATTCCCACATAGTTTGTAGTTTTCTCTCTCTTTACGCTATGCAAAGGTGAATATTGGACTGACTCCATATGTTCTTTACACTATTATCTCCCCTGTATTCTTGATACACTCTTAGTGGGTAGCTATTCAGAGCCTTGTATAACTTTCCATAGTCACAGTCAAGTCATAGTGATGTTCCAAGTGTTATTGAAATTGCCCGGGCCGACGCCGAACTTCCCATCTCGACAAAACTCATTCAGCACATGCATCCATTTGCCTCTTATGTTCTTCGCAGCTATTACAAGGCAACTGGCTGGAATGAAGACAATCTATATGCAAATTTGACGCGTTCCTCTAATGGTTAGTTCACTGGTTCTACATGAAGTCAACTTCGATCTTGAACCGTCAGGCTAGCCATCCTCGATTTTACTGTGCCGCGCGGACTGCACCTATCGGTGTCAAAGTCTCCCAATGCCTTATTTAAAACCACCTACTCTATGACGGCCATGCCATCCCTAAACGGCTCGGTTGGCTATATCTTCACCTCTTGCGACCTCGATGTTAAGACATCAGGGAGTGTTCGGTTCAAAGACATGATCGAGCGGTTCAAGGTGTACGACCAACCTCGAAAACCGGAAGGAAAAGAGGAGGAGTGGCTTAGTGGAGAGCGGGTTGATACACGAGGTGAGTTTGGCCTACGAAGGCGAAAATATCGATTGACGATAGCTTCACAGACTACTTGTTATATGGCCGCTTCTACTTGCCATCGGGCAGACTTGATGCTCTTTACTCGACACGTTTGTCACCAACAATACAAGCGCTGGTGGCTGCGATTTCAGACCCACGGTCCAATGTACCTGCCGAATTGCGAGGGCGGGGTGGCGACGTTAGCAATATTATGCTTAACTTGCAACACGACGTTGGAAAGTGGTGTACCGAATATACGTGGAGTGCTGAAGATAGCATGTGGGGCGTCCGTGTGCTGCATAACTTTGGCAGACTTGGGGTTCCTGTCGAGACGTCGGAGGACATTGAAAAGAGCAGAGCACGCGTGGGGGTCAAGCGTGTAGACGAAGAAGATGCTGTTGAAGGTGGACTCAAAGGGCGCGTATCCGTTGGTGCAGAACTCTACTTCAGCGCGAAGGAGAAGAGTGCAGGAGGTCAGCCCTCTTGAATGAATTGTTGTGATGTTTCGTTTGCCAACGGGTTTACAGTGTCTACTGGTCTTCGGTTCACCACGCTTCCAGATGCTACTCCCCCGTCATTCCAAGTGCCTTCCTCATCCTCTCCACTATCTATGTCTTCTAAAGGACCGCTTTCACAACCGCCGACAACTATAACAGCTTTGTTCAACCCTATGCTTGGACACATGTCTGGGGCGTACTCTGCACAGGTCTCGCGTGACCTTTCACTCTCATCTCGGTTCGACTTCAACGTTTATAGCTTTGAAAGCGAATGGACAATGGGTGCAGAATGGTGGATGCGGCGTTCCCCCTCCGTTGACCTCGAAGACTCCGATTCTTCACCGCCAACGCCACATCCTCAGAGCAGAAGTGGCGCACGGGAAGACGTACACGGTGTTGTGAAAGCTCGTGCCTCGACGAATAATGTACGTCCTATTTCTTGTCTCGAAATTTGCTTCCTCTCATCTTAATTTCTTCCTTAGGATATCGCCTTGATGTGGGAAGGACGGTTGAAAAATATGCTCGTCAGTTTGGGGGTGGTCTCCGATTTTTCTAGCCGGTCGAAACCGATAAAAGCCATCGGGCTAGAGCTTTCTTACTTCAGTTCGGGCTAATAGGATGATCTGTAATGACGTAGGCATGCATTATACCTTGATGGGCCACACCAATGTTATTTCGATGAAGATGCAATACGTTGGTCATCACATACTGGTTTGTCGAAATACTATACATCCGAATAGAAGAAGCAACTCATATACAGATACGATAATCTAAGCAAGGTAGGTTAGATGAGGTTAGAGCAGAGAATGAACCGGAAAACAGGGTATCAATCAACAATACGCAGAAAGAGGAATATATACGGAGAAAGAAATTGAGAGAGCGTCCATTATTTGTAGGTAGGTTAATCATGGGCAGCGGTAACGCTCACAGCTCTTGCTGGCGTTAAATTTGTGTTGCCAATCGTCCTGGCAAGACGGGAGATGGCATCGCCAGTTATAACTGGACGATGAGCAGGAGGGCGATGATTGCTAAGAATTGTGCCCGCGGGAGGAGATGAATGTGTTCGTGCGTGGTAACCGCCTGTCAATAACCCGCCTCTCGGTGTATTATGACCGGAACGAGAGGGGCGAACATGATTTTCTGGCCGGGGAGAAGATGATGCTCTCCCAACTGTGTGGGAGCGGGTGTGAGTGCGGTTTTCAACGTTGGTCGAAGTATTGGTTGATATATGACTAGGAGCGGAGACCGACTCCAACAGGGTAGCGGGGGCATGAATAGAAGCAGTAAGTCCGCCATGGGAATCGTAATTCTTGAATGGGTCAGCTTTTGTCATGTCATGTGCCGACGGAGAGTGTATGGACTGGGCAAGTCCTGGTTCACTGCTGCTCCTTTCCACCGAAGCCTGAGCACTAGGCTCAGCGTGTCCAAGCGATTGATCAGCTGGTGCCGTTATGGGACTTGTTGCTTCGACGGTCACACTAGACCTGGCAGACGCCACGACAGGTTTTAGGGACAGGGAGGAATGTAAATCCACCGTGGTTGGGCGATGCGCAGACGACGGATGGGCTTGCTGAAGAGCGGCGGTTGGCGAGGCAACTTTAGTCACGGAAGCAGTGGATGATGGAGACGATTCTTGTGATTTAAGCTTCGCTTCAAGCTCAGGGTGGGGGATGTCCTGGTCAAACCTGTGGTGTTTTCGAGAGCCGTCGTCATTAATGAGAGGCTCATGAATTACCGTCTGATTTGGTAAATCTGGCACATGAATTAAAGGAGTGAGAGGTTTGGCGTCTAGGTCTGGCAATGACTTGAGACCATCGACGACGATTGGAGATATCAGGCCAGCTTTCGACCCAACGCCTGTAACTGGCGTAACACCCCAGTCATCTAAATCAGGCAGACTGTCATCATCGTCTCCGGCCCAATCGATGTGACTCCCAGGTGTGCTCGGCCTGTTATCGGCCATGGCGACTGCTCGTACGCGTTCTACGAGGGCATCGATATTGTTACGCATATCGAAAGGGCCTGCAAGGTGAGGAGGAGCGTCCTTGATAGGAGCGCTATGCGGGGCAGCACTGAGATAGTTTCGCTGTGGCCGCATAAGCTTATCGTCATGAGGTGGAACATGAATCTTAGGTAAGGACGCCACAGGGCCTTTTCCAGACTGCGAACGGCGTCGTCGATTTTGCGGACGGGGTGTACTTGGACTGCTTGGGGTATTTGCAGCTCCATTTATTTGGGGAATTGCACTACTCGACGGCATCGTTCGCGAAGCTCGTCGAGAGCCTTTAGGACGTGCGGACGATGCATTTGGAGTAGGTGGCGGCTTCTCGCTTCCAGACGATGCAGGAAGTGTCTCTGGTTTCGCTGCAGGCGTTGAGGGATTATTTGCAGGGATATCGGCCTTGTCACCGCCTGCATCACTACCTGCTGCTTTAGTTCCACGAGTACCCCCACGTCCGCTACGTCCACCTCTGCCTCTCCCAGAGCCACGACCTCTGGAACCCCTACTTATGCCACTGAATGCGGAACCTGGTTCTCCAGTCCTTGCCCATCGAGGTGGAACAGACGGCCCGGCGGAACTTGAACTTGGGGGAAGACGTTGTGTAGATGCAGGGGTGGCCATTGGCGTTCAGGAGAAATAAGAAAAACAGCCCCCTTGTTAGTTAGCGTTAGGAAGCGGATAGATGGTGCGGAGCTGGCAGTTGGTTGTAAAGGAGGCTGAGAGTCAAATATATCGAGCGCGTTCCGTGGTTCATGCCAAACACGACAAAGCAACCATTCCTTGTTCACGAATCTTGTTTGCAAAACTACAAAAGCAATCATCATGTCAAAAGCATCCCAACCAGAGCTCAAAAAGGTTTTTATTGTTTCTCAGCATCTTCTGATCTCCATTGATTCACCTTTCCCTCCAGTTCATGGACAAGAAGCTGTTCGTCCATCTCCAGGGCGGCCGTAAAGTCAGCGGCGTACTTCGTGGATACGACCTCTTTTTAAACCTCGTCCTCGATGATTCTACGGAGGAAACGGTACCTGCTCAAAAGCATCCCATTGGCACAGTGGTAAGTTTCAATTATGCAGTACAGTGACTGAGTTTTGACGTTCGTCTTGCAGGTAATCCGAGGGAATAGTGTTACATCGATGGAGACACTGGAGTCTACACGGTCGTGATAAGACACTAGATGCTGCAGGGTAGGTGTACGATGGTGTGTGCTGTGATTGTATTTGACGTGTTCTTTCTTGTTCCACAAAAACACAAGTTTATCTTCTCGCACCATCCGTAAGTCGATTCGTTGTGGGATAGCCAGGGATACACATGTATGTACTCTTGTTTTGCAAACACAGGTGAGATTTGAAAAACTGAATAATGCATGGATCGTATTTACTATGAATGCACTATGGATCTATGTGCTCGCGTACAAGATGCAATTACAGTTGATGACTTCAATGAAGAATGAAGAATACCACATGTATAAGTACTGATTTATTGAGAATTGAGATCTCTATTCTATGCGCAATGAGAACTGTGAACATCCGTGCGTCTGGTGTCTAGGTCCTTATAATATTCTACTGGTTGGATCAATTGTAAGGAGACCCAAGGTATGACATCGCACCTAGGGTTAGGGTTAGAGCGCATCAAAGGCGAAAAAAAAGTGCCCGCCCAGCCAGAGTGGCCAAAGCGGGACAGGAAAATATTGAGACGGTGCATGAGCCGAAGCCCATACAAGCCGCGGACACCCCCTGTATGGACAAGGTCGCCGTGCTATGGAGGATCTCCACGGCCCACAAACCCGGGTACGTGAAGGGGCTTGTGCCATCAAGGTAAGTATGAGGTGCTATGCTGTCAAGAGAAGGCTTATATAGGAGCGCCTCCTGCGCACGGACCAGGCATTATTTGGGCTCGCAATTCCGTCCAAATATTGGTGTTTGCCTTGTAACGGAGTACTTGCAATCCATTTCACCATACATATAACATATTCACTATGTAGACTGGTACAGGAACGAAGAGACGAAAGACTTGGACAAGACTTTCAGAATTAAACTCAACTCCTGATCAAAGCACGATCTGAATCCTTAAACTGGTTCCGAAAGCGTTATTTGGCATAATCCCTTGATTCAAGCAATTGCACGTGCAACTTTTTTGCCATCCACTGGTTGTGACACCGTTGAGAAGTAAAATTAAACAAGACATCCCGTAGCTCGACGAACGGACGGGGCTTGCCCCTGGGGTCACCATTAAATGCCCATTTGTTCTCTCTCCCGCCATGCATTCACCCCAGTTGTCCATTCGATAACCCGGAATCCACAACTTGCATTTCTCAGATGTTCGCGGCGATTTAATGGCTCTCTGTCACTGACAGTCGACACATTAGATTCAACGCCAAGCGTCGAATCCTCCTCGACGACACCCAGGAATTTCCTGATGGAGAGGAAACTTGATGAACTCAAGGACTCCCTGGCTCGCGAAACTAGCCCATCGCGCGTGTGGTCACATTACACTGCTCTATTAAACGTCATTGGATACGAGAAACTGCCTGTAGAACTTCATCGAGAGGTTCTTAGACGGTGCAGTGCATCAAGTGCAGAACTTCGCGTCTCTGCCGCCCGACGCCTGGTCGCAGGGAACAAACCGGCTTCGCCGCATATCCACGAAGGGCGTTTCCGAACCGTCATCCGTAACATTCGCGCCATGGACGTGACCCCGAACCTGGAGGACTATCATTTCATTCTGGAGCAGTTCGCCGCAGTAGGGCATCATGCCGGGGTGATGCATATCTATAAGGAGATTAACCATGTGGGCTTGGAACCCAGGACCAGGACTTTTGGGCTCTGTTTGCAGGCAATCGCCCACCGCTTGACACTGCCTGTATCGCCGGCACAAAAGCCTAGTAGGACTGTGGAGACTCGGCAGATGGTAGCGGACCTGATGTCCGACATGCGGAGGCTCGGCATTCCTTTCACGTCTGCAAACCTGGATTTAACCATTCGAATATTGAAGGAAACCTTGGACGAGGAAGGGTTTGAGAAACTCATGAAGTGGGGATATGGGATCGATTTGGCAAACCCTGACCGCCCTCCTTTGGAGTACCTCGGTTCCGGAACCATCAGTTCCGACCTTGGTATGAAAGGAAAATCGGTGCCCGGCCTGCCTATACCCCAGCCGTTCTCTACCGCCGCCTTGAACACAACTATTGACATGCTTGGGAGATTCGGCAACATTTCAAAGATGGTGCAGGCATTCGAAGTCCTTACTTGGCCTTTACCCCAAGCCAGTCAACACCTATTCACCTCCTTCGATGACGACGACGATTTCGGTGTCGCCGACGGCCCACCGACCCCACCATTTGTACCACCCCATGCAAAAGCTAACACCACTACCTACAATATGCTGCTTCGACATCTTTGCAAGGCAGGTCATACAATACTGGCGCGCCATTACCTCAACCAAGCCATGTTCTTGGAACGAGTGTCAGATCTCAAGCTCCGGAAAGGGCTCTTCTGGGCCGGTCGGGGGGCCGGTCGGGGGACACTCTTTGCCCCTCACTTTGCCATCAACCGTGGCACCCTATTACCCGTCTTCGGTGAAAGCAATCGCGATAAAAACCTTGGACTTATGCGATGGCTTACGACAAAACTTCCCAGGATTTTGCGTAAGAAACGGGGGAATCTCAAGCATTATATTGTTATCAAAGAGCACATCGAAAGGGGAAAGAAATCATCTCCCCCTGTTGCCGCTGCCCAAAAAACCCCAGAAACCCCATCCAAAAAGCCGCACAGTGGTTCAGTCTTCAATATCGATGTGCATTCCAGCCCGACTCCCATATCTCCGCCGCCGCTCAAAACATTTGACGTTGACCTTCATATTCGCGTCTTGGAGAGGGACATTGCGGAGATTGAAGCCTTCAGCAAGCACGCAGATCTTATTCTCGGTCGCACTACTCAGCGTATCAAAGAACGTCTGGGCCGCCGGGTTTGGAATGACAAGGACATTTACTTGTTCACTGAAGACAAGCGAGTAATCGTGGATCGGGACAAATGGAAGGAAATTGTGAACTTCCAGCCCCGGCAGAACTATGACCGTTTCTCTCGCGCTCCTTCGCTTCGCTCGCCAGCCAGTACAAGTGCGGACGGTCGACCGTTTTCGACCTTTTTCCAGAGCAATATGAATGCAACGCCGGTGTCGGACAAGGCTGATCAATCTGACTCCCGTCAGCAACATCGTCGATAACCTTTGCTAACATCGGCTGGGTCAGAGTAATGTGAGTACATTCCGTTTTATGTTTGGGTTCAATGGTCTGACTTGCGCAGTGATAGTCAGTCCTTTTAAGTGGTGTGGTACCAAGCGATAGACGATGTCGCTGATTGTCATCATACTATGGATGCTGTGATCAGCGCCACGCCGGTAATGCCCGCCCATACTGGCATTGCGTAGGACAACAAGTGTCGGGCCAGCTGATGTGCTTAGGTTCTGGTGGAGGCAGGAAACCATGATCAGTCTTGGCATCCACGTCTTGCAGTAGAGCGTCATATACTGTAACTACGATTTACAATCATAATCTTTCCGATTCTGCGAGCTTTTGTTGGAAATCGAGCATTCAGCACGGGTGTACTACACTCGAGCTATCCAAGGTGAAAAGAATAATACATGTTATCAGCTTTGGTTACGAAGTCAACTCCATTGTTGGAAAACTATTCTGATGACTGGACGTGGATATTGTACATTGCGCGAATACGAAAGCAGGTCCAAAAAGAACGTAGTATCCGAGTTTTAGATTAGCCGCTCAAGTTCCTTAGCCTGTTCCCTCACAACCTTCTCCATACCTTCCAACCATACATCCACGTCGGCACCGCCCGTTGAGCTCCTGACCGCCCTTCCATTTACGACACCTGTGGCCCCGGAAGCATTGGTGGCAGACGTCAATCTCTCGCTTACAAGTTGAACATTCCCAATGCCAATATACCGTGCAAGCGCAAGTACAGGCAGCCGTCGCAATGCGCGCCCCGAAAGACGTTGTGCCTACAGTGAGAATGCAGATTAGCACGTCTGACAGAGTCAAGGTTTAATCACTGCATATGCACCCTGCATTGTGTGGCGAGGGCGAGTAGTCTGAGTGCCACGTTTTTTGTCTTTGCATGCGGATCCTTAGTTACTGATGGTGCTGAAGGTGGGTTTGATGATCTAGTCGTCGCCTCGTATATTTGGGCTTGTTTCAACGTCGGGACATTCTGAGGAAACAGGTTAATTCCTACGAAAGAGGAGAAGTTGAGCAACAACGTACGAAAGACGAAACTATGCCTTTGCCTATAATCTCGCACAAACATGTTCGGAGGATCTCATATATCGCCTCGCGAGACGGCAGGTCCACATATTGCACGATATCAGCTCTGTCGACGAATGCGCTATCTATCGGTATGTCTTAGTTCTGGGAAACGAGAAGGACTGTAATGCGGAAGCAGCATTTACCGATGGCTTTGACGAGATTGCTTGTTGACATTATCAGTACGTTTTTGCGATGCTTGAGTTTGTCGAGTTGTGTAAGGAGGGCATTCACGACCTATTTTCTAACCCATCAGGCGATCGAAATATCGCTGGACAAACTGGGAGCGTACACGTAGACCGTCGGAGGGTTCTGTACCTGCCATGGCACCAGCACGAGCAGCTGTAAGCGACTCCACTTCATCTGCGAATGACCATGTCAACCCTGAAATGATCCAAAGACATATTCGAACAAACCAATGAGAACCACGAGAAAAGCGTCTTCGTCATCCACCAATTCTGTGATGCTTGTGAAGAGGCGCTGAACGAGTTTGCCAGATTCAGAAAACCATTTCGAAAACAGAGAATGCGAGTTAATCTCAAGCAAACGGGCCTGGGTGTATCTTTAAACATGATTAGCTGATGATCAGGGATTTGAGACGAAGCATTTACCGATGTGAAAGACGTATTGATAATTTTTGGGCAAGTGCACGACAAAGCGATGTTTTTCCTGTTCCGGGAGGTCCATGAAGCAAAACAACTCGGTTCCATGACACCAGATTAACTGTGTGGGTTTCAAGTTAGCAAGCATATATTTTCGATTTTTATCAGACGGGACTCACAGTCGACATTGGCATCACTAAACACAAGAGTTGCATGGATGTAGTCTAGCAACTTCATCTTGATATCGTCCGCATATATCAACGAGTCCCAGAGGCCCTCCCAGCTTTTGTTCGGCAACTCGCACACACTTGGCCGCCATCGTGTCATCATCTTCATCCCGGACACCAGCACTATTCGAAAACTCTTCGAAAGTGTCAGTGTCAGAAGGCTGATAGACATGTATTTGTAGCGCCATTTCTTCTAGTGCGAGAGTTGATGAAGGACACGCTGACTCCGATGCTACAATTCTTTCGACCGAAGAGGCGAGTTCCGGTACATCCTGCCATCCATCAATAGTAGACGGCAAACCAATACGATCAAATGAGTGGATATATGAGTCCACCAGATTACGAATGGTCTCGAAGCGCGCAGCAGCCCTCGGTCGTAAGCGGACCTCAACTGTAACAAACGATTGTTAGTGAGTTTACCCCAGATCTCAAGGACGACATACTATGAACAGTCCACTTTTGTTCAATTCCCTCGGGAGAAGCATCGCCTTCCTGGGATGCGCCCATGGTAACATCAACTGAAGCCATTACTCAGTCAAATATTCGTGGATAGTTGTGGTTGCGAAGAGAGACGCGTTCGCGCCAAACAACGCGTCGACAACTTTTTCAATAATTGGCATCACGTGATCGCCGTTCTTCTAACTCAGCCTTTATCAGCTTTTAACAGTGTAATAACAGATGTCGCTCGCCGCCGATACAGCCAGCCCCCAATGCAGCATTGAACAAGACACAGTCTCTTCTCCACCGATAGCGTCTCTTGATGTGTCAACATTCGTGTTCCCGGACCCCAATTCTTTGGTTCCAACCGTGACGATTGAATTCTGTGATAGAGTGCGTGTCCACCAGTCTTTTTCTACAGACTGAAATGAAGATATGCACAGTGCCGCTGGTGAGCTTTGCTTGACATCGCATGAAGATCTTCTCCCACCTGTCGATCAGGCTTCATCGAGCAAGCTGGGTTCAAACGGAACTTCTCCTTACGTTCCCCCCTCCAGCATTGCAAAGCGTATCATTAGTGCCGCGTAACTCTGAAGATACCGCGGGGCGCTTTCGCGTTTGGCTTTCCGCAGAATCCCAACCCCCACGTTTAATTTGGGATAGGAAGGTCGAGGGTGGATTCCCGGAGCTGAAAGTCCTGGTAACCCATCCGCCTTGTATTCTTTTGAGGGCACGTACGTCTAACCTATAAGTCTATCTAATAGAAGCAGCGCCTTCGTGACCAATTGCAGCCGGGAAAATCGTTGGGTCACTCCGATAGGAAGACATGATTGAGCCAACAAGAAATGAAGAGCATACGCCTGCTAGATCTGTAAGTATACGTATACTTACCGATAGCATATTCAAAAGAATTCATCTTCGTACGCGTCTACGACAGCTCTATCTGATGGGCAGATACTCAGCAGTCTGCCTCCAATTGTGCTTACTTATGATGTTCAGTCGTCGTAACCTCACCACGTACTGTAGTTACGTAGAGGCGCTGATACTAAAGACTCATTCGACCGTCGATCCATTTGAGCCTGGTGTGCCACATATAGATAGATAGATAGATAGATAGATATATACTTAAATAGGGATTGAACATTCGAATATTGAATGGCCATAAACGAGAACTATCATCTTGGCATTCATATCGTGCCTATGGTGGCGCGCCGTGATTTATGACGGAGCCGACTTGCTTCTCGACGTCAATTATCAGCTGTTGCTTAGAGGCCAAGTTCGCACCACTCTTTCTCTCTCTTCGTCATGGCCTCGGACGATTCAAGGCTTGAACGGCTCATAAATCAATGCAAGAGCAGTGGTATATACCCCTGAGATCGACTGTGGCATCCCCGGCTGACGCGAATCTCTGGTTAGATGTTGACGTCAAGGTTGATGCCCTGACGAAACTGCAGGCAGAGTTTGAATCCGGAATCGAGGTAAGCTTCCAACATATGAAATCACACAAGGCCGTCTTGAATACCAAGGACCCAGATCAATGACCCCGACGGCCTCCTCAACGTCTTGAAGACGTGTCTGCGAACATCCAATCAACACCTAACGACCGCGACATTAGCTGCATTACCTCCCGTTCTTCCGCTCTTTGTATCACGCTCAATCAATTATGCCCAATCTTCCAGTATTCAGCCTCGTTCTCCCTCTTCTTCCACTTCCTCTGTCAACCCAGGGGGTGTTGTAGACGCGGCCACTCTTCGCCAGGTCCTAGTCGCCTTTCTTCCTGTCGGGGGCGTGATAGATCGACTCGGAGACAAGGAGAAGGCACAAGTAAAGGCCCGCGAAACATTGGTAGTTCTCGGTGGGCTTGCCTTCCGAACTGGAGGAAGCAGCGGGATGTCATCGAGGTCGAGAGACAAAGGGCCGGAGACACCATTGATGATGTTTGAGCGTTTCTTGAGAGAAGGCGGATTGACAAGTAAAGTCTGGAAAGTCAGAGAACAGGTGTGTTTTGTGTTTTACATTCAGAGGTCGCGCAGTCTTGACCCATATCTCACCTATAGTCGGTTTTGACGTTGGTGCATATTCGACGCGTCCATCATCAGTTTCCAATACGGCCTTATCTTACGCTCCTAGTGGACTGCCTCGAAGATACGGACGCTCATGTCCGAGAATGCACGCGTCAAGCTGTTGTTGAACTCTTCTCCGGACCTGGGGTCACGGATGGAGCACGCGCAGATCTGAAGAAGGAATTGACCAAAAAAGGCGTAAGGAAAGCCATTGTTGACGAAGTACTATCGAAGCTTCTCAGCAGCTCTGCAAATACCATTCTTCAAAGCCACGAAGGCTCAGAAAACGGCGATGCCAATTCACAACCAAAGGATTATATACCTCCCAGCCTGGCGCTTCAGGGACGGAGACCTACAGTTGGTAGTCAATCTGGTGGAATTCCGAGGACCGCCAGCCAGGGAAGCGTGAGGGACATTTCACGGCCCAGCAGTCGTTTAGCGAAAGCAAATGCACCAGTTCCACCTACCCCAACAAGCGAAAACACGGATATTCAGTCTGTATATGTAAGGTGCTCTCAATTGCTCTGAATTTCTTTTTCATGGAGCATTTTAGATTGCATCCGTCAAAGATTTGGAAAACGAATTTGCGTCGATGGCGAAGCCCTTCGAGGTACAGATTGATGTTTGCCTCTTCACAGACACTCGTAGTTGATTATACTCTCCAGGGCAAGGAAACGGAACATAACTGGGCAGCAAGAGAGCGAGCTATACTTCGGGTCCGAGGCATGCTGAAGGGAGACGTTCATATACGTTACACGGACACATTCCTGGCCTGTTTGAAAGAGGGGTTTATTATGTGGTCTCTGAAAGCTGTGAGTGCGTCCCAATGTCTGCGATGCACCCTCTAATTTATTGCATTTTGCAGCTGGCAAGTCTAAGAACAACTGTCTCTGCCAACACTTCCTCTCTGTACTCTGAGTTGGCCGTGGCGCTTGGACCAGCGATCGATCCGTTTTGCGAAACACTGATCACGAACCTTCTGAAGATGGCGGGTTTCACTAAAAAGATAGCCGCGCAGCAATCTCAGGCTTCAATAACCTTAATAATCAGCCATACGTCAGCGCAACCTAGGACGGTTCTTCCCTTACTTTGGAATACCTTGCAGGAGAAAACTGTTCAAGCCCGAGCATTCGTGGTTGGGCATCTTAAGCAGTACATCGAGGTTCATGGACATCGCTCAAAGAATGCTATCGAGGGTTCAGGTGGCCTTGAAACTCTGGAAAGATCCTTGAAGAAGGCCCTGAGCGATGCGAACCCTGCTGTCAGGGAAAATGCACGCATATTGTTTTGGACTTTCGAGGAAGTTTGGCAAGATCGAGGCCTGGCTATTTTAGAAACACTGGATTCCGTTGCGCGCAAGCAGATTGAGAAGGTATGCCCGAGGCCGGAACTCATCGCAACTTTACCTCCGACGACGCCGAAGAACACGAAAAAGACGAGTGTCGCTGCAGCAATTGCTGCCAGCCGAGCAAAAGCAAAAGCTATCGCTACGGCTCCTCCGTCTCTTCGACATCAAGCTACATCTGGATCACATGTAGCACCGGTACGGCGTGCAGGCTCTCCCGGCGCATTGTCTAGAACATCAACCGCACGCCCAGCATCGCCTCTCAGGCTGTCATCTTCCCCACCTGCGCCGACAGCTCGATCCCGTACGACTTCAGGAGGTCCAAGTCGTTCAACAAGCAGCACACCAGGAGCACCGCCTTCCCATGCTCGCACTCTTTCAGGTGCATCCAGTGGTTCTAGTCGAGAAGCTTCACCGCCGTCCCCTCCTGAGCAGCCCAACTTCCGCCGTCGAACATCATCTCCCTTAGCCACGACCACATCAACAACTCGACCTTTGACAGTACGCAAAGCTCTCCAAACTACACTTCCACCATCCCCCCCTGCATCTACTGGTCAAGTATCACCAACCCCGCGTGGCGTCAATGGCATGTCCCGTCCCACTCCCGTCCCACTCCCCGCTCGCAATTCCCAGTTATCACTGCAGCTGCTGAACGGACAAGATGAATCCTTGTTATTGGCGCAGGCCGTACCCCTGCCGGACAACGACAGTGACTCCGACGATGGTCATTCGGTTAACCTTATGTCTTTCTCCGCTCCCTTCGAGATGTATCCTCCCATAACTCCCAAAGCCAAATCGGCAGCCCAATCGTTTTCTCCTAAATACAATGACTCAAAAACGACAGGTGGTGTGTCGAACACCTTGTCGTCCGACTCAATCGGAGACATGGCCGGCAGTCAAATCATTGTGGAAGATGCGTTGCGAGCACGCGCAGAACAAGCAGAAAGCGCAGCAGAAAGATTGTTGGAATTGGTGGAGCCCGAAGAGGAAGGGCTGCACCATTCGACTATCCCAGCGTCATTGCTGGTTGGCAGTGGTAATGGTCACACCTTGAGCAAGCCCAAGACGAAGCCGGCACTGGCACCGATTCCGATAGTTCAAGGCTATTTGGCGCCACCTGCGACGCCGGCGAACAGGACTGCTGCCATCATGAGGCAGGCGGCGATGTTTAAAGATAGCCCAGCACATAACGGGCACACTCCCTCATTAATTGACATCTTGCAGGGCAAGAAACACGAGACGGGATGGTGGTTGAAGCGGAAGACTTGTGCGTAATCTTTTCTCAGCAGTTGTGAGGGCTTTGACTGACTGGCTATTTGCTTGCATCACAGTGGTTGCCCAAGGCACTCCTCCACGGGCCACACAGTCTGCGGATACAGCGCAAGACCTCCAGAGCCATATCGCCGCATTAAAGGGTGGAGATCCAGGGATCGAAGTGCTTCAGAAACTGGCGCTAGTTTGTGTAGAGAATCCAGTGGCGGAGTCGTCTTCTCCGCCTCCCAGTCCGGGATTCGGGTTCCCAAGCAGCCCTTCGCCCTTTATCTCGCCTTCGCGGTCCCTCCCATCATTGCAGGCGGACATGTGGGAAACAAATAGAAGTTTTGACCGTCTGTTCAATGCGCTTGTTCATTTCCTTGATTATACAAGGGTGAGTGACTTGTAGAGATATAGTGAGATGTGTGGCTCATTGGGTCTCTTCTGGTGATAGAGCGAAGAGGAGATTGAATATGGTTTGATCGTGTTTTGGGAGATGTTGGAGAACCAGCGACATTATCTCGATGGAAAGGAATCAGACCTCTTTTCTGTCCTCATGCGTGTGCGGTATTCCAACAAGCTCAGCGTAAGGGAATACCTGTCATCTGCTCCGAGTCCGAAAACTGAGTGTCCTGTACTAGGTTTTGGAGGCTTCCAGCACCATCAGGGATGCGCTTACCGCGAGTATCGAGCCTGTATATGGGATCACGACGATGCATGCCAGTCTGCGCGCATTTTACGCTGAACCGCATCCTTCTACTTTCGACGCAGACGTCAAGGCCGCAACTTATGCCTTCGGCCTCATGGCGCTCGGAAAGTTCATACTGCGGCTCCCTGCTGAAATTGCAGAGGAGGAACTGCCCCGTCTAAAGGGGACTCTCATTTCGGTACGCCCTGAAGAGAATGCATTTTCTAAAGAACCCTGTCCTGATGTTTTGCATTTTTTGTTTGACGTATAGTCTCTGAACGACCGCTCATCCCTCATCGTGCGTGAATCTGCCGCCGCGTGCATCATCGCCGCTCAGCTCGTTCTGCGGGACGAAACACACCTCTTTGCGCTGCTTGATGGACTCGCGGACGACAAGAAAAATCTCCTTACGTACCTCTTTGACAAGCACGGTGTGCGGGGGCTGGCCTCATCCGCCGGGTCGTCTGGTATGGACAAGTTGCAGAAGGAGATCAGCAGGCTGGATACGAGGACGAGCACACCGTCACGGGTCACCGGTGCTGCTGTTATCACGAGTTCGGCGCCACCTGCTGCGGCACCGCTCCCCGCGTTGTCACTATAAATCTCTGTGTAGGTTATGTTCAGTCCTGCTTCTTAAGCTTTATGATCAAGCTGCTATATGGATTGTATATTCTTGATGTCGGTGAACTTAGTACCCGCCATGACCTCCCCTTTCGTGTATGATACATAGATGGACATCCAACCGTTATGATTATTGTGTGGAACGATTGATAATGCGTCGAGATTACAGATTTGAGTGGTGAAGCTGTTCATGGCAGGATCACACTGCGAGATGGCAGCCCATGTGATATGGGAGTGTGGCTTTGACAAGGTATTCTACCTCTCAGATTATCCTGAATCTTCGAGCAAGGAAAAATCCAATGCCTCCGATCAAGCCCGCAACGTGGCCGGCCGTATCGATTCCTTTGCGCTGCAGAAAGAAGATCAACCAACGAGGTGGCAGCAGACACAAAAGAAGCTGAACATACATTGTCTTTCACCGCGGAGTACGTATCGTACGCAAAAATGCCCGTAACGGCAAGCCATGCGGGGATGGGAATGATGCCATACAGTTGGAATGTCATCTTCGGAGCGACACACGCGAGGAAGGAGATAACGCCATATATTGCAGCTGGTGGAGAGTCGTTACACCGGTGTCCTGACAGTGTTGGATGGTGAAGTAGCACATACCACTTGCACCATATGCACCATTATCCCGACCCCTGATGAGATTGGTCCAGCTCATGCTTGCTATGTTGGCAAACATCCCACCTGTCGTGTGATCAGCCAATTTCCGGGGGTGCGGAAACGGGTATGCATACTTCCGAGATAGAGGAAAAGAAAGTTGCGGCTGCCGAGGATGGAGAGGACGGGTCTGGCCATGAAGAAGAATGTGAAGCCATTGAAGAGAATGTGTGGGATGTTTTCATGGGAGAAACATGAAGTAATCATGGTCCAACTGGAAATGGATTATTAAAGGCGGGTAACGAGGATAAAAACGACTTGCATTCGCCCCGATGAGAGATTGCGCCAGCTGCTCGTGAAATTGTCTACCATCCATTGATATGAGGAAGGGTTCTTGTCTATTTTCTATTACAAGGTATTGACGGCTTATTCTGAGATGAGATGCAGGACAGACGAACTAGACGTTGTGATGACATGGTCCACATTACAAACACGACGCCATTGATGGTAATTATTCCCCAGAAGAGGGCATCCTCGGAGATGCGGTCTAAGAAGCCAAGAAAAGGACGTCTTGGTGGACGATTGGGAATTTGTCGGTGTGGGTATGGTTTAGATGGTGATTTTAACTTAAGAGGTCGAGGCGTCGATGAGAAAAATCGCAGCTGCGTCCGAGATCGATCCTTTACAAGCTGGAGAATTGGAGAAACGGGAGCCTTTTGGGTTGTTAGACCGCGCGAGAGGGGCGTGCATGTCAACGTTCGAGAGCGTAGAGAGTTTGAAATTGCGCGACCGAACGCGCGGTGAAAGAGAGAAGTCATCGAGGATGTGTTTGGATGTGTTTGTCAAACGCGTCTGAATTATTGGCGTGACTGGCATATGACGATCGAATTCAGCGACTACCATGTCCCACCATTTATTCCTCCTGTCGCCCTCAGATACACCTCTATACACGCTCACACATTATTCGACGAAGCCCACGCCAAGTACCACGTCGCCGTTGTCCGCGAACTTGCCCAACTGGTCGACGTCAGCCTTTGCGGGCACGCTTACTGCACTCTCGGGCGCATCGAGCGCGACCCAACCGATGGCGGGAGGCGCAGTGCGGATGGGCGGGGGGCAGGACCGACATGTAATTCAAATGATAGCAAATGCAAGTCTGGACATGATTGAGGATGTAATGCGGAAAGAGAATACGATGTACGTAGTCTGATCCGAGCGCAGGATCAGTGCCCTGACGGGTGTTCAGGTATCTGAAAGCAGTAGACAAATTCAATGAGTGGACAGTGTCTGCATTTGTGACGCCTGGAAGTGAGAGAACAATAGACTGGATTGCGAGCTAGTGACCTGACAAATGATGGTGGCAGATATGAAGTTTGTATTGTTGCACGAAGGAAAGAATGACGATGGAATCCGGCAGTTTTTCATGGATGTGTGGGAACTGTATGTAAAGGTGAGTCGGCCGGTGCTGTGTTGGACGTTGCTGAGAGGGCCTAGACGATGTTGAATCCATTCCACACGGCGCACACGACAATACGGAGCGGGACGTTCGATGCGAGGGTGCGGGCGTCTGCGAAAAAGTATCTTTAGTCTAGACCACGTGTTGGGGCGGGGTGTGAAATGGCATAGCCCGCTCGCTGATTGCACTCTGCGACTCTCACTCTCTCCCTCTCGACTGAGTGGCCTCTTCTGCCTCTTTCTCTTATCTCAACCTTCCATCTCTTTTCTCTTCATAGTCCTTATTAAACACAGAAACACTAAATCCCATAAAAAAACTTCTATTCATCTCCGAGTCTCTAATCTTCTTTTCTCGTCATCCGCTCAACACCGCCGTCGAGTGGGCAACCAGTACCTTTGCGATCCTAGCTTCAACCGACACAAAGTCAGTATCGAATCCTATCCTTTCTGCCGTCCTGGGCGTCCTGGTGGCTGACATTTCCGACCCAGCTGTATCCATCTCGTCAATTACATTCTGTTCATTAATCTGCCGCCATAATCATCCGTCCATCCCCAATATCTATCGCTTTCAATCATCAAGCCATGACTACCGCACCTGCACCCAACTCCCGTGCCTCTCTTCTAGCTGGTCTGCGCACCGGTGGTGTCAGATCCACCTCTTCAAGCATCCCCCACACTGCCGCCCCAGGCGCTACGTTCAACATCCCTCGCTTTGCTTCCCAGCATCATAGCTCTCCTTTCCCTGAGGATGAGGAGGATCAGCTCGCAGAGATCCCCCAGCAAAGCGTGTTTGCTGGTCACCATAGTGGCAATCGGACTATGCCCATGACCGCAGCTGTTGATGGACCCAACAATCGTTTCTCTCAGCAACAGATGGGCCAGCGCGGTATGAATCCCCACAGCGTGCCCTTCAGCCCGGCTGGTTTCAATTCCAACATGATTGCTCAGTCCAATCAGATGCAGAACCAGGCTTTGCAAATGCAGATGCTGCAGCTCGAAATGATCAGGATTCAGGTGGGGTCTCATGGCGCAATTTTCGTGTTGATTATTTAAACATGCTTCACAGAACATTCAAGCGCAGCAGATGCAGGTTGAGATGCTGGCTCAGGCCCAGCGTCAGCAACAGCAGGCTCAGCTCCAAAGCCAACAGCGGCGTGTGAGCCTCGGATTCAACCCGCCTGCCACTGCGGGACCCCTCAGCAACTCGTTCGATCTTCGTTCTGCGGCCCTCAGCGCCCAAATCCGCCGCGCCAATCAGGTTGAGCAGCTTCAGTCTCAGCTCGGTGTCGGAAGTGAGGATCAAGTGCCTATGACAGCCGCTCTAGGTGGTAAATTTGGCAGCCGAACAACAAGCTTGAACGCCACTGGCACCATGTCCAGGTTTGCTGTTGAAGAGCATGATCTCTTACCCCCTCCAACGACCCCAGGCTTGACCACCGTCATCAGTGGCGGAACTTCGCTTGGTAATCCTGCATCGAATAACATTAACAAGGTCACCAACACCGTATCATCCAAGTCTGATTCGGTGACATCGTGGAGACGTGGTGGAAATAACAATTCTGTCCTCAGTGGCAACAATCGCGCTGTATCTTCTCCTACTGTAAAAGTAACACCTCCTCCAAACGAGCAACGGCGTGTGTCGCCGCCTCCGGGTTTATCAACAAGTAAATTCCGGCCGCAGCCTCTGCGCTTCAGTGGGGCTGCTGCTCGGCCTCTTCCCACCGTCACTATCGACACATCCGACGTCAACGACGACGACAACTCGTCCTCCAGCTCTGCCGCGTCCAACTCGGCGCCGACCACGCCCCGCTCATCTTCGTCGAACGAATCGTCTCTCTCGCCGCGCGAGGAGGCCTCGAAGAAATTGTATGAGGGCCTCGGCATGGGACGCCCGGCCTCTGCAGTGTCTGACCGTCAGTACTCGTCTGTGACATCGGTTGCCACCCACAGGATGGTGAGCCAGCCGATGAGGCAGCCCCGCGGGCCGCCTTCAGGTGCTGATGAGCTTGGGCCGAAGAACTTTGCCACTAGGATCAGGCGGAAGGCAATTGGCGGCCTGGGTATGTTGATGGGTGCCCGCGAGAGGAGGGAGCTTGTGGAGGCCTACTAAATGGTGAATTAAGAAACAGATCAAGTTGTATGGCTTCTCATTCTCCCTCTTTTTCTGCCTCCATCTTCAGTGTTCCCCGCGCGCTGGCTACCTCGGCTTGATAAGGATTGCAAACCGATACAACAAATTAAAGACGATTCGTGGATCTTTCCCCCCTCCTCCCCGTTGGCTTGGTTCTCATTGGCTGGATGAAATATGAGGAAGATTTTACTCGAGAAGAGGTTTCGATTTTGTTTCTCTTTTATATTATAACTTTACCACACTCCCTCTCAAACCTCACTTCGACCCGCATTAACGCACCTTCCCCAAACCGTCCCTTCTTTCTTATATTCATTATTTTTCCACGTTGTAAATGAGTAATCCACTACGTGGTCCATTTACAGTCGTTGTTGTGCTTTACACCCACCATACCTATACACTCTTTTTTACCAGATTTTTTTTTTTGCATCCCCCGCCGCTACGGTCTTCCGCTGATTTGGATAGCAGCGCATGGGCACGACGCGACGCCGCTGACTGCTCGTCCGGTACGAGGGGCTCGGGTCGGCCATTCAGGCCATGGCATTAAATGATCATGTCCCACCGACCAACGGCAGGGCGGCAGACCTCGAAGGTCAATAGTTCACTCCTCATTCTAAAATACCACAGACATTACATCGACACACTGGCGGTTTCCCTGGGCCGAATTTGACTTATGTATTTATGGATTGGTTGGTACTTAGCATGTTTGGCTGTGTACCCAAATCGAACATCTTTCTGTGGCAGTTTAGAGCTTGGTCTTCGCTTCGAAACTTTTGAAGAGGATGACATGGATGTCAGAACTTCCAATGAGAAATCACGTATAAAGTACATATATAACTCTACAGCGATGATGACCATGATAGCTTGGACAATCATGCCCAACATGGTCCTAATAAGCGGATCACTTGCATCTCTGACCGACGATTGCTCTTCCATGTTCCTAGGGAATTGTAGTTAATCAACGTAGCACCTCAGACCGGTAGAGGAAAGCAAGACATACTTGCCATTCCTCCTTGCTGATCCAGAGTTGATGGAAGGTCCCCAGACTAGCAAGGATGCTTCCACCAAGCCACCCGCCATACCGGCGCTCGACGGGGTTGCCGGGCGCGTGGATTTTTGCCTGTGCAGTGATCAAAATTTGTAGAGCTCAGCACAAGGACAACAGGAAAAGTGGACGCACATGAGGGAAAGTCCTGTTCAACTCTGTTGCCAGGCGATCGACAAAGCCCGTGAAAAGGGTGCCTCCTCCGGTGAGGACGACGTTGCCCGCCAAGACTTGGCGGAGTTCCGCGTCGCACGAGCGTAGTGTCTCGGTGATGAGCTGGGGTAGGTTCTTTGGTAGATTTGGGTTGGAATTCTGCATACGGCCCCATGTTTGTAAAATTCACATCAGGCGCATAAAAAGTTACAGATAATACTTACGACCATTGCTGGTGAGTAGAAGAAGAATTGTTCTCCGACCTGGAGACGTTCGATGCCGAAATAGGTGTTGTACCCGGTGGGAAACTCGTATGGTCGAGGAGGGCGTGATGCGGCGAGTCTAGTTAAGGAAGGCGATTAAAATGATGTTGGATCCGAGAAAAAGTGAGAGACTGACTGGTCATTCCACCCCTGTTCGAGTATCCCACCGACACCTTGGACCCATTCATCAACTTCCCTTGCTTCAGCCCACTGTCGCCAGCTGTCAGTCGTCCCTGCTATGCGATCCTCTCGCAGAGTGTACCGAGGTGGCGCGTTTACGTCTACTGGCTGTATGAAAAATGATAAGAGTTGTGATGACATGGGGTTTGAGTTGATTACCATTTTGCTGGCAATGAGTTGGTGAGGTATTAGGTCGATGCCTCTCCGCATCGCAGTCGGCGACAAGAGAATATGACGAGCATGCAGATGAACGAGACTTGGTAACGTGGAGTATGTCAGTCCTGCGAAGAGATTGAGTATAAGACATATTGGACATCGAGAGATACATAAAATAACCTTTGCGAAGAACGAAACCGTCCACAACTGGCGTCACACTCGCCATTGTTTTCCCAACGTCGATGACCAGAGCAGTGCCTTTTCCTGCAGCAAAACTTCAAGGGTGTTGAGGCTCGTACATGGACACCATGAAAAGAGGTAACAACATACGCGTTGAGGACGCCGGTATTCGCGATATAGAAGGCGGGCACTTGAAATTCTTCGAACATGATTTCAGCCATTCGTTCTCGGTTGGCTGGGGTATTCCAAGCAGGTTCCGTAACAAGTATCGGGTGTTCCGACGGTACGCATCGCATGACGTCGACAAGCGCGTGTTCGATGAGAGGAGGAATCGCGTTGAAGTCATATACTATAGGATTCAGTTGCGTATACCTTATGAGAACAATTACCGCCCGAAAGTAGATTGACACGTACTAAGCCCATCAGTGGTCGACATGGGATTTCTTACTTCCATCCCACTCCTCCACATGGAGGGACCTGACTGCCCGATGTACATTTTCGCAAGTTTCTTGGGTGTCCTGGCGTCACTTCCCTCAACATCCATCGCCTCATCTTCCTCTGCAGGTAGTACATGGCATCCATATGAGGTAGGAATTATGGCTTTTGGTGTATCATCTCCGGCATATCCAGCGCGTAAGGAGGAGGAACCAATGTCAACGACAAGCGCGGAGACTTCATCTGTGTTGAATGGTTTTCACGGATGTTCTTGGGAGACGGAGGAGAACACAGATATTACCTCCACCATAGTTGACCATTTTTGCGTTGGACAAGGAAGACGATAAGATATTGATACAAAAATTAAGGGCGAAGGTGTTGAATCATAATGCCAGAGTTGGAAGTGCTGTTGTGATATATTTGGATCCAAGCCTATCGACATCCCAGATCCAAGAATTTTGCAGATTTGAAAGTGAATTGAAGTTCAGGATATTATTGCTCTCTTTCCTAACTCTTCCCCACAAAAAGCTCTGGCCGTCTAGATGGCTGTCAAAGACGTAACCAAAAACAGCAAAAAGAGGAAGCAGTCTTTTGAAGAGGATGCTCTTCCTGCTGCATCCATTAACGTCGGAAACCTGGAGATGTTGAGCGACGAAGAAGACGACGAGGACGCAGCTTCGGACAACGGTCATGTCGACGAATTTCCCGAAATCGACATCAACAGTGATAGCGGAGACGATGATGAGGACGACGACGACGAGGAGGACGAGGAAGAGGAAGAGGGCGGATCGGAATCAGACAACTCAAGCCTTCACGTATTTCCTACTGCGAAAACCATCGTATCTGATATCACGGGACAACCGAAACGCGTATATCCAGAGATAGAGGCCGACTACGACTCTGATTCCTCAACAGAAGATGTGAGCTTCAATGTGGGACCCTTTGCCTAACATTTCAGTTTACTCGTTTGCGTTTTCAGGCTCCCAACCGCATTGGGGATGTTCCTATGCACTGGTATGATGATCTTCCTCATGTTGGATATAACATCGATGGGAAGAAAGTGCTGCGACCAGCCCGCGGCGACGAACTTGACAAATTTCTGCAAACCGTCGAAGACCCTTCGTCATGGTAGGTCACACTTTATTGTGATCTCAGTGGTGCTTGACATGATACTTCAAGGACATCTGCATTCGATAAAACTTCTCAAATGGATAGACCACTCACAACGGAAGAACTCGATATTATTCAGAGGCTTTACGCGGGCGAGGTACCAGACGCCAGTTATGACCCTTATGAGCCCATGACGGAGTGGTTCACTGGAAAAGGGAAAGAAGAAATCATGCCTTTGTCTGCTGCTCGAGAGCCGAAACGTCGCTGGGTTCCCAGTAAATGGGAAAAACAGAAGGTGTGTCTGCTTGCCACTCTGTTATTACTCACGCTTTCTCATACGTGAATTCTTATCTCCAGGTTATGAAAATTGTTCGCGCGATCCGCCAAGGCCGCATTATTGGCTCGAAGCCCAAGACCACCTCTAAATTCCCCGTCTACTCCATATGGTCGGAACCATCATCATCCCATCCTCCCCCCCTCCCCGCACCCAAACCTCGTCTTCCTACTAATTCTGAATCCTACAATCCTCCAGAGGAATACCTTCCAACGGAAGAAGAACGAACAGAGTGGGAAGCTCAAGACATAGAAGACCGAGAGCGAGACTATCTCCCCCAGAAATACTCTGCACTACGACTCGTCCCCGCCTATGACCGCTTTATAAAAGAACGATTTAGTCGCCAACTCGATCTCTACCTTGCCCCGCGGATACAAAGAGTGAAACTCAATATCGACCCCAGCACTCTCATACCCAAGTTACCCAGTCCGAGCAGCTTGAAGCCATTCCCGAATTACAAAAGCCTGAAATTCACACAGTCAAAGGGCCGCACAAGATGCATCAGCGTTAGCCCTGACGGTGCTTGGGTTGTCAGTGGTGATGAGAGTGGAAGAGTTAGCCTTTGGGAGGTTAACGTCGGCCGCGAGGTGAAAAGCTGGGACTTCGGCAGCAAAATTGGCGCATTGGAGTGGTGCCCAAGGACGGACGTCAGCTACTTTGTTGTCGCAATGTGAGAGAACTTTGATCGTTGTGAGATTCTTACGCTCACCTATTCTTCCAATTAAGCGAGGAGACAATACACTTCCTCATCCCTCCTAATGTGCCTAGCTCTATCCTCTTGCTTACTGAAGCACTTTTGGCCCCTGCCGCTCTCCCCGCCGCGCCCACTACGCCATCACCCGTCAAATGGGCCTCTCCGCCTTCCAACAGGCGATCAATTGATACCCCAATTCTTACTGCTACTCTGCCTCCGTCATCTGGAATGCCAACCCAAGTGACCTGGCATCGAAGAGGAGACTACCTCGCAAGCGTTTGTGAGTAGTATCTTCTTGCCAATTATCCTATACCGACTAATGAAATCTTGAACGACAGCTACTGGTGGAACACAGGGAGGGGTCTGGATCCATCAAATCACTCGGAGACATTCCCAGGCTCCTTTCAAAAAGGTCAAGGGTACAGTCCAAATGGTCCTGTTCCACCCGCTGAAACCCCATTTCTTTGTCGCTGTGAGTATATTTCGTCTTCCTTTGTGTCATTGGCCAATCCTTTTTCTAGACACAACAATACGTCAGGCTATATAACCTTTCTGAGCAGAAGCTTTTGAAGACCCTGACGCCCGGTATCAAATGGATTTCTTGCATGGACGTACATCCATCTGGCGACCACCTCATTGTCGGTGGCTACGACCGAAAGCTCTGCTGGTTCGATCTGGAGCTTAGCGACAAGCCCTACAAAATCATGAGGTTGGCGTTTTCCATAGAACGCAAAAACCGCGCTGATATTTGCCCTTGTCTAGGTATCACACGCGCGCCATCCGATCACTTCACTTCCACCCTTCATATCCACTTTTTGCATCATCGTCGGATGATGGTGCCATACAAATTTTCCATGCAAGGGTGTTCAATGACCTGATGACAGATCCCTTGATCGTTCCCTTAAAAATTCTTAGGGGACATGAAATCCGAGATGGCCTGGGTGTTCTTCAGGTGAGGTGGTGCAACCGACAGCCTTGGTTGGTCAGTGGGGGCGCAGATGGGAACATCGCCGTCTGGTGTAGCTGAGCATTGAATGCATTTATCTTGTTATGGTCGAATCTACAGTCTCAGAACGACTCCTTCGATCTTTGGGTGGATATTTCTTCAAATGCATCTGCCACTCTCAACCGTGGCGAAATGGTTGTTTGCGATCTTGACATGAGAGGCTTTTATCATGCCGGCTCTAATACTCCTTGATTCTCCAGGGTCCTGTCAGTTTTAGGCGTGCTCAAACAACCTCCGAAAGGGGGCAACCATGCCTACCTGGAACTGAAACGGGTTGACGGTGTGCTTGGGACACTCCGAGGGTCAACACCAAAATTTCAGTTGGTTCATGCTTAAACCCTTCGATATCCGGACTTTCTCCACTGTAAGTCCAACGTAAATCGAGAAGAAGGGACAGAGGGCACTCGATCAAAGCCTGCTAGTCTATCCGTCTCTTCTGTGGCCGGTTCGCTGAAATTTCTGGACGTGCCTGTACGCACCGGTCTCCGTGTACTCCACGGCAAGCACAACACCTGAAGTTTCACCATCCCATTTGCACTGCAGCACCTTGGGACGCCAATGGACCTTCTACTCATGCCATCGACGCATGTACTCGGGCATCGTCACTCAACCTAAAAACCGTGCATTTCAACGTCGCCGCGTTCTTTACGTAAAAGGCCTGAAGTCGATCGCACTCACTGAACCTCGGCATAAACGCAGATACATGGGCTTAGAGCTGATGTGACAGCTTACATTGCTCGCTCCATGCTTACATTCTAGGGGGTGACACACATGGAACGCCGGATACAAAGTTCTGTGACGCAGTTCCCAAGAATCCGAGAAGGTAAAGCGATGAACAGGGCAACAGAAGCAGTTGGTATGATCGGGACATTTTACCTTGACCATCGAGAACCTTTTAAAGCCACAGACTCCATTCGATACAACGTGAGTTCACTCCCTTAGATTCGCTGGCTTCGAGCTGAAACGTCGACTTTGTCCCCGATTGCTGTCGTGCTTTATAGGATCGCAGTTCATCATGGTCAACTGGTCGGATCCCAATGAGATCGCAAAAGATTCAGGTGGGCCCCATTCTGGTTGATGTTTTCAGTCTGGCCGACGGTGAAATGTCCAGACGTCTTCCAAAAGCTCGTCTTCGCTCTCTTTGGCGTCTATCTATGGGAGCTGCTCATGACCTGCGATTTTGAATGGTCTCTGATCAGCGGCCACAGGAAATTCCGATGGCCTCTTGTACGTCCAAGTACACTCTCGACGAGTTTCATTCCTAACATGAGATTATCTTTATGTAGAGTGCGTGGTCGACCGCTTTACCTTTACGTGAATGTATAATTATAGGTCCACAGTCTTTTTCTTCTTCTGTCGCTACTGTATGCTATTCGCATTCGTTGGATTGTAAGTACAATTTTAACTGCTATCTATTCCAAGAATCTAATTTTACAATGCCACAGAATCATCTCGCTCAATATCACTTCTCCGGTTAGAATTTATCCTCCAGTTGTTATACGATTCCCTGAAGTACTTAAAATATCCATTAGATCAACTGTCGAGTGCGTGATTATTTATTCCCTCATTAATTGCATCCTTATATGTGCAGGCGTTGTACACGTTCAACTCCGTGAGCCGCTTTTTTCGTCTTGCGATCATTTTAGTAACTGCTCTCGTAGTGGACTGGCAATATGACCATTTTGTCTGCCTCGACGTCCCTTATGCTACGAACGTGGGTTTGAAGACCAAAGATGCTTCGTGAGCTAACAACCTTCTAGTATCGCTTTATGGGAGCGCCAGCATGCCATAATCATTGCTCTTGGAGCACTTTGTTTAGCGCATTGGGCCCTCTTATATCGTACTATGTTCATTGTTATCGCGGACTGGGACGACACTCTTCGAGCATGTGTAGTGACAGCAACCAACCCTTCGCTCCTCAACACGACCTTCTTCTTCAGTGTGTCAGATTCATCCA
This sequence comes from Hypsizygus ulmarius, assembly GCA_018851835.1. Lineage (NCBI taxonomy): Eukaryota > Fungi > Basidiomycota > Agaricomycetes > Agaricales > Lyophyllaceae > Hypsizygus > Hypsizygus ulmarius. The sequence continues at coordinate 43,431 of JABCKG010007573.1, read as the reverse complement.
TTGTTTTCCTCCTTTGAAAACTAATCTTTCTTGGTCTACGCCTACAGCCATGGGCTTTGATCTCATCATTCTCGTATTTACAGCGGTTGCCCTCCTCAAGAAACATTCCGCTCGAACCGACCTCTGGAAGCTCCTGTTCCAAGATGGTCTGGTGTTTTTCTTGGTCTCTTTTTCGACCAACTGTATTCCGGCAGTCAGTAGCCTTTTCTCCCTGTGACGATGTCTAACGAATCAAAAAACCTAGGTACTCAATGTTCTTAATCTTAATAGTAAGCTTGTCATATTATCGCTTCCATTTTAAAATTAATTCAGATTGTTTTTTTTAGCACCGATGAACGTGTAAGTACACATCTTCGTGACGTTCGTTCATTTCTCACATCCGCCACATTCAATTTAGCATCGCTACGGTGAGAGTGGGCCTGCTAAAGTAAAAGAATCTCTTCACACTGATATTGCATGGCTAGATTCCAGCTGCCACTATCACGTACGCCCCCACTTCAATGACTTTTCCTATCAGAACCTAACGCTATCGATGTAGGTCTATAGCAGCATGTCGTGCAGTGATCAGACTCCTGGAGTTCAGCTCCGGTGATGTCTACGTCCACTCGATGTCTGCTATCACAAGCACCCATCCTATTCGTCACAGCATCGCACCGTATGCTCTTCCCAAGTCGCCCAATTATGCGGTAAAAGTTAAACGGCCAGAAGTTCATGTTACCACTGAGCACATCACGATGGCCGAATTTCCGTAAGTCGTCATCCATAAATTACGAACCACGGATTCAATATTCCCGTAACAGACCGTCTGGTGCTAACTCCCCTTACAGCAACTCCCCGTACAGCAAAAGCCATAGTCATCGAACATCATCCGTCGATTTGCATTCAGCGAGAGATACGGAAGCACATTTTGAAAGTGACGACAAAGAGTCCTTTGTCTTTCCTCAGACTGTTTGAATCTCGACGTGGACTTACTATCTTTGGCGGATGTGATCCTGATTCTGGCTCACATTTCTGAGATTCTCGATGTACATCGCGACCAATGCTGATTTTGCTACACGAACACAATTACATACAAGTATTCTTGCATTGTCTGTTTTAATACTTTTGTGATATGGGTCTTAAGGGAAAGTCCAGTCAATTTGTGGTATACGTGAAAAAGAGAAACGGGCACAAACATCATGAATGTACGCAGGTAGGTATGTATCTCAACGTCTTCTCTGCGATCGTCCTGCTTTCCTTCGACCAGCAAGGCCTCCCTGACGATTGAGAGTATCGCGTTTCGGTCTTCCTACCATCCCTTTTGAATTCCGCCAATCATCGCGTCGTGAGTTCCGAGGGCCATGGGTCGATATGCGCGAGGATGGCTCTGCATCAATAGACATAGACTCTGAATCACAGTGATCGCGTTAGGATAGAATATTAAAGTGGTAAAGACGGGCGAACCTGTTGAATCCTGTATTTCCTGGTTCTCCTGCGCTATAAGATAGTTGAATATGTCAATGATCTTTCAATCTTGATCGGATGAACATAATCAAGAGAAATATCTTTGACGCTTCAGCCTGTCGCCGCCGCCGCCGCTTCTGTGCTGCCCAGCCCATTCCTTCGTTAGAGCATCCATGCTCTCTGATGTGATGTCGCTCGCATCTAACAGTCCAAGAGTTGCGAACCAACACCAACCTGGGATCTCATCTCCCTCTCCCTCCACATTCTGTATCGTGACATCCCCATCTTTGTCCTTCGATATCACTGAAAGGAGCTTGGAATTCAGACGATGCAACCGAGCGGCTTCTGTTGCTGCGTAAACGCCATCTTCACGCTTTTTTGAGCGGAAAGCGCGCTTGTTCTTGGATCGTATTGATTTTGCCATGTAAACGATGTGGGTGGTAGAAGATGACTGTAACCGACAAAAGGTGTTGGATCCGAGTGGAGTCAGCAAAATTATTTTGCAGCGCCAAATATGACACAACATAAGCCGGTCCCGATCAGCCGCTCAACTTGTAAAACACGTTCAATAGGGTTCAATTCGCACTGAGAACAGAGCCATTCAAGTTTTGAGGTCATTCGGAGTCTTTAAAGTCAGAAGAAAGGGTCTCTCGTGATCAATGGTTAAGGTGAAGAGTTGGTCAGATGCATGCCATGCTTAAAAGATAACATGCGTCTAATACTCAATCGACCTGGTCAAAATGTTGTCTTGCGAAGAAACAGCTACTAAGCACAAAAAGATCATACAAAGAAATATGGAGCAATGACGATAACCATGAGAGAGGGATGTCCCAGTCACTAAGACCTGCTATTAGCAAGCCAAGCTGTGTGACAAGCTTGGTTTTGGATCGAGATCAAGGATGTGGCCAAAGCTATGAGTCCGCAGGAGCTTCTCTGTATTGGGCAAATAACTATCAGACTGAATATTCGGTTTGAATGAAGTGACTGGACTTATAATATAGAGCACATTGTTACACCTGAATAGAGAAATGAGCAAAGATCTGATAGTCAGTTGCACAGACACTTGCCGTATAAACACCTCTCCCAGAGCGCCGTTCGATTGTCCGTCTTGAAACTCTTCAGTATTTGCAAGCTGATGAACATCGTCAAGGTCGGCGCAAACAGAACATTGGAATGAAATTACTTGAAGGTTCATGTATCCGTCTGTGCTGACAAGGAATCCCTTGTACTCTAGCCCCCACTTCAGTCGGACATATACCGGCTTCCCGGTGAGCTCCTGCATGAAAGGTTTGGGATTGACTGGGTTGACCTGGATGGCATCAAAATCCATTAGCTACATGGGAGGATCCAGATTTCGCGAAAAAACACACCGAGGCCATGGTAGTTCAGAAGAGCACGTGCGGACTTTGAATGATGAAGATCTGGTCATCAAAAACTGCATAAAAAGGATCAGAAGTGAAGTCAGTCCTCTCTGCAAAATTCTTCGCTTTGCCTGTCGTTGCAGGCGCTCGTGAACCATGTCCGACCGCGAAGGCCATTCAGGTGGCCCACCGCCAACGGATGACGATCTCTCTTTGCCCAAAGCGACAGTCGCCAAAATGATAACTGGTACGTCCTCTGGACCTCTCACGTATTTGTATGGATGCTCAGTCTTCTTCTGCGTCTTTGCCACACAGATTTACTCCCTGCTGATGTGGTATGCTCCAAAGAAACGCGTGATTTGGTGATAGAATGTTGTGTAGGTGAACATTGTTCCACCTTATCCTTGATTCCACAATCACAACATTAACAACGCGCAAAGAATTCATTCACTTGATATCTTCAGAGGCCAATGAGATTTGCGAGCAGGAGTCCAAGAAGACAATAGCACCAGAGCATATCATCGGTGCTTTGAAGGTACGATGTTCTCCCCTTCCTCGTTGCATCACTAGACTCTTTCCACCCAGCGGCTTGGCTTCGACTCATTCACGACGGAGGTGGAAGATGTTCTGAAAGACCATAAGCAGCAACAGAAGGCATGTGCCCTGCCGAATGACACCATCGCCAGCTCACAGTATTTTCATAGGATCGGGAAAAGAAAGTTTCGAAATTCGAAATGTCAGGTTTGACAGAAGAAGAGCTCCTCGCAAAACAAGAAGAGCTTTTTGCAGCCAGTCGGGCGAAGTTTCAGTCGACATCGACGCAGCAATAGCATTGTTTCTGTATATCTTATTTTTATTTCTGTATGTCTAGTTTGTATAATCATAATGTTCTGCTACAACTCTCCATGACGCGCCTTCAAACTTTGGAGTCTTCTTAGCGGAACATCGCCATTCCAAAGGGGCTGCTCATTCCCTGCTCGAGATATCGTAGGTAAACCTTGTTGCTCGATTGTAAAAGACGCGGATATCGAGGCATAGAATGTTGCTACCAGCAAGGTTCCTCCTTCAGCACAGGCGAATAATGCAGAAATGAGAATTATACCTTCCACTACGTCATGGACTAGCAAGAGTCCTGCAGCTAGGCCACCAAGGAAACTATTCCCTGCTCCTGAGAGCCGTCAGCTGCATTTCATATCAAAATAGAGGACGATGAATGGTTTTACCTGTCACATCGACAATCCTCCCAGCTTCATGCTCCCCTTTCCAGAACGCCTCTATCCATCTGCCTTCGCTCTCCCGAGACTTCACATAAGCTCCCATCTCACCGCTTCTGATAATCACATAGCCACTCCCATTGTCTCCGATTCCGAAGCCCAGAAAAAGACAAGCGGCCTCTTCTATCGATGCTCGAGTGGGCGGAAGGGGAAGCGACAAAAGCGAAAGTGCCTCCTCAGCATTAGGACTAGTCCAATCAGCCAGGTCTTAAATTTCAAATGGACGTCGGAGCAAATTACACACACCTCAATATCGAAATCGAAGGAAGCACTTTGATGAGGGCTGGTAACTCCTCTGGAACACACCTGTACTTCATGCGTGGGTCAGGAGTGTCCTACTTTTGCGGGGAAGGCACGAACAGGAATAGGTTCGTAGATAGAAATTGGATGCCAATTATCGATCCCCGCGACTTCGGCCATAATCATAAAAGCTCGTGAAGGAGAGCAAACGAAATGCAGGATCTCAGGCTTTGCGATTCTGGTACCAATGAGATCTTTCGGCGTTATGCGTATCCGGGGCGTCAGATACTTGAAGCTGAATCAGAAAGGATCAGCCATGAGGTTCAGTGACGCCGTTCTTTTGAGGATGAGAATTTCTGCCTTACTCTCGATGCTCACCGACGTATGAGTTGAGGGCACGGGTAGTCTTGCTTCCAGGCTGATCTCTAAACATCCACATATCTGACCCGTATTCCAAAAGCTGCTCGTGGATTGACTCGGGAAAGTCGTGTCCTCTGTCGACAATCATTCCGATTTTATCAGCTGGGAGCCTGAACTGCTGATGTAGGTGGAGTTATAGAGCATATATGCATTTTATTCTGACCATATTCGAGCACCGATTGCCGCGTAGGTTCCCCCGCCACCAATCTAAAGACAGATCTTCAGCATATTGCAAGTATACGACCTGTGAAAACGAGGCATTCCTGCGGGTGCACTGTTCTTTCCGTTGGTATTCCATTCTCATCCGAGAACGAGAATTCGTCGATAATAAACATTCCTAGAGTTACGAAGCCTACTGGCTTGCTCTCGTCAGACATGGTGGATACAGAGAAGGAGAGATAAGATAAGATCTTGCTCTTGAAATTGGCTTGACCTGCCACTGCTTCTGCTAATCAGATCCACCATCCTAGCTCAATGCAAGTGTGGGCCGTTGTCTATGATCCTACTTCATTCTCAGAGAATGTGATTGACACTGTCGCATCTGTTGGATCTTTTCTCATATCTCAGAAATATAGCTTTATCAACGTGCTCTTCGACTGGTTGATCCCGACAGCGCTGCTCGCATAAAACGATTTTATCGCCGTGAAGATGCTTGCCGTGAGTAAAATCCATGACGCGTTGGTCCATTGAGTTAATTGTCCCCGAAGGTACTCTGATTGGACGACTCCTCACTCGCGCTCTGCTTAAGCAGCGTGGAATCGCACTCAATGCGATGACATTCAGTGCAACCGCAGAAGGGAAGCCATACATCGTAACGTCCAATGCCCTGTTTGGGGAAATACACGCTGAAATAATGGAAGACTACGGCGGGGATAGACCCGCCAGTCGCGTACAATATCTCCCATGATAATGCACTCGTGGCAATGGCGTTTGCACCAGGGACTCATAAACCTCCTGCATATAGCGTGGGTATCGATGTCATGAAAGTACGAATACCAGGCCGCGACACGTTCGCTTCATTTGTAGAAACTGTTGGAGACCAGGTAATTAACGGCAGGCTGAATGCATTATTATTGCTGAACGCCCCGAATAGTTGACATCTCTGGAACATCGCAGTTTATTCTCTGGCATACCACAAGACGAGGGCTTACGAAGGTTCTTCTGGATGTGGACAATGAAAGAGGCCTATACCAAGGCACTCGGGCTGGGGCTAGGCTTCGACTTTCGCCGCGTGGAATATGATATCGCTGCGAATGTTGTGCGGGTTGACCAAACCATTCCGCCCGGATGGCGATTTAGCAGGTTTGTCTTGAATGACGGCGAGGACCTATACCAAGGTGTTGTGGCCGAGTTCGTTGGTGGGACGGAGACTATAGTTACGCAGAAGTCTGCATCTCAGGAATGGCTGACGTCGTACGACGCGGTCGAATTCATCGAGAAGACGATTAGTGACCTTGAAGACCAAAAGATGGCATATGCTGATTTTGAGACCTTATGACTGTACAAAGTCATTTCTCGATACCCATGTGACACCTACTCTATACCCTTCCATCCTAAAAGCCATCTTCTATGGCAGCCACTGTTCCTGCCGCAAGCCAGTCGCCATAATACACACATTCTCGAGGGTTTACAGGACCTGCATTATTGCAAAATTCGAATGAGGGACACTGGCTACAGGGAGCTTCCGAGGCACCGAACGAAATGCGTTCCTGCCTGATGGCTCGATAGACAAATCCACCAGAGGTGCCAAAATCGTCCCAAGTCTGGAAAGGCGAAGGAGACCGTTTCATAGCCTTCAAACTTTTACTGTGGCGACTCCGATGCTCAGATTCGTCGGAAGAGGATTCACTGTCCGAAGCGTCTCTCAATCTTTTCGCTTTCCGCTTTTTGGATTTCTTCTTTCGACTCGAAGCCTCGTCGCTGTCGCTGCTGGAGCTATCCTCGGAATCGCTCCTGCTCCTTTTCCTCCTTGTCTTCTTCCGCATTTGGACGTCATCCGATTCTTCCTCACTATCTGTGGCGTCCTTAGTCCGTTTCCGTTTTGATTTCTTTCGCGAAGAGCCTTCTTCATCTGAGCCGTCTTCATCATCACTAGGTGACTTTTTGCGTTTGCGTTTGCTCCCACCGTCATGGTCTGAGCGTTTCCTTTTCTTTTTTGAGGACCGCTCGGACTCGTCCTGAGAGTCGTCACCACCAATTTTCGCGTCCCACATCGAGGTTCCGAATGAAGGAAGCTGCAGTCCAAAGTCAACGTGAGCAAAGATGATGGGATGCAGGTGCGTACCCTCTCGACTTCTCCATCGAGAACAAGAACATTCAGTAGCATCTCGACATGCTCGACAGATAGATCTGTCTCTGTGAGACGCGCTTTCCTTAACATATTCCGAATTTGTTGGGCGCTGGGATAATCTGGGGAATTGGAAATGGCAAAAAGAGCTCTTTCATTTCCTTCCCCGCGACGCTTAGGAAAGCTCTGATACAAATAGGTGATGAGTTACTCGCAAATCCGATGGAAGCAAAGAAAGACTCACCATGTCGCGGATGAACTTTAGACATGCATCAGTGAGATGCTGGATGAATTCTGTATCCAGTTCATTGTCTGTATACCATGGACCTCCAGTCAAAGCAACCGATGGTTCCAAACCTTCAAGCATGTAGATTTTACGTGTTGGATGCTGAAGAAAGCTTAGTTACGAGTTAAATTAGACTGCGGCAGACGTACTTGGACCGAAGGAACACGTTTGATGAGCCGTTTTTGAGTTAAAGTCTTCAGGCATCGGTCAATAATGGTTTGGTGCAGATTGGTCTTGGCCTTCAAATGTTTTGTCCATATTCCTAGAGGAGATGGGCAACCGGTGAGCAGGGTATGGAATCAGTCGTGAGATCGCAGGCCTCACCTTCATTTTGTGAGCCCTTGATATGTCCTAAAACCAGGTTTTCTTCTCCGCTGAGGTCTCTTGTCCTGGTCTAAGAGTCAGGTGAAAGGTGCAAAACCTGAGAATGGCAAGATCACGCACGCAGCAAGTTCACCTTGCGTTACTGCTCTGAACAGTACAGCTCCTTTGGCATCCTTCAATGTTTTGAGCAGTCCCACACCGAGCAGAAAATTGAGAGCACTGTTTCTTGCACTGTTATCTGGGATGATTGACTCGGCCTGTTTGGCAGATAATTCCTGTTGAACTCGGCCGATCAGCAAAAGACAATTCCCAATCGGAAAATGCAGACCTTCTTTGGCGCAGAGAGAGCTGCTTGGTGAAGTCTACCTTCAAGCTCGTTGGGAGGGCGAGCACGTTTGCTCATCGTGAATCGTAAAAAATGGTCCAGTCAGTGATCATTGATTCCTTGGGAGTCGCACTCGGCACTCGGATGCATCTGTGTGACAAGAATCACGAGACATGACACAGTCACACAAGTCCAAACCGGCGGCAAATGCGATCAGCCAATGACATCTCGTGGATCATAATTAAAGATCTCCTTGAACATGTAGACATTGTAGAGTACATGGACACAAAAGTTAGACCAGCATCGTGGTGTCTTATTCTTCCTTTCTTCTTGCCTGGGCCTCTCTTGAGTGGAAGGAAGTAGCCCAACATGGCGTTTTAATGGCCTCACCTCGAGCTCATGCATCTTGGTCAATGTTGCACCTCGAGATCTGATAGAAGTAGACTCGACTAAATTACCATTGACCTAGTCTCCCAAAGTCAGACGTCAGAATCCACTTTTCAACCTGCGTGCCTTCGGATATTCGTGTCTGACGTCTGCTTTTTGATGAGGGGGTCTTAGCGGTTGTTCGTTTTTAAAGACCGCCGGCATCTCGGGATATCATGTGTGTACGCGTTTTGCCATTTCTGTGGTCGCGTCCTGGTCATCGAAAGCTGATAGGCAGGTTTCGACGCGATGAGCTCAACATACATCAAAGAAACTTAGGGCAGTGCATGTAAAAAGACGTCTTCTATCAAAAACTGTATTTGTTTCATCATGCACAGTGCAAAATCACTTTATATGAGGTGTGCCACCGACTGCATCAGTGGACACTGATGACACCCAGATGAGACCACAAATCAAAAGCCACCTCGCACTTTCTACTAGTATATCTTCAAATGTCAAAACCTATAATATGATTGCCACCTAGGGGTCTGTTCCAACAGGATACAATGGGAAATCGGAAATTTGGTTCGTATCCGGACGGTGCTGTTGTCTCCAAAGAAGATGCGTGGTCTCGTAAATTAATCATTGTTAATGTGGAGCGGACGGCGCTATGTACGGGGATCGTACTGCGTATTCAACAAGTTTGTGGGCGGGTAATGCTGCTGAAATTCGGGCATGGCGATCGGGTGGCTTTTCAGCCCTGCGTGCTTCTGTGGATGTCTCGCTGCTAAGGTACAGCGCCATCTTGAGCTCATGCCATCACTTGCTAGGAATCGAAGGAACCGCAGATTGAGTAACCCAGTGCAAGCATGTTGTCATTTTGATCACAGACTGAGTAGCACGCCACGGATCGTCCACTGGGGGTCGCGCTGTAGCCACATAGGCAAGTAACGACCAGAATACTCACTGATTCTAGATAGTTGTCAAAACAATGGAGGTCAAGCAGAGGCACCAAGGTCAGGGCTGAGGCCCTCGAGGTATCAATGGCAAATAGGCAACGGATGATGTTTGGTGTCCGTCACGACCTTCGATCCATGAGGAAGTGAGGCTGAAAAGCAAGTTACGACAACAAAGCACATCTATTCAAAGAGTATTTGATAGAGTCAACTCAGAGCGAGGGTGGAGTGAGAGCTTAAAGAGGGGACAAGGTAAAGAAAGACGACAAAAGCATCAGCATAAAGATATTGATCGTTCAGCGATTGCATTGATCTTCTAACCTCTGGGTCACATTAGTTACTGATACATTTAGGCCAATTTAAGCGCCGACTTAATTCGAACAACCGTTAAGCCCCTCGCGTCAGAAAGCAGACTACATTGACCATCCAACGACTTTTTCGTCACGGCCAACATAAATGAGCATCAATGCTTGTTTCTACCCTGTTTCGCTGGCCTGTGTCTCTGCTATCTTAGTATCATGAACATGTATAAATAGAAATTATTTGAAGATGTCGGAATTAATCGGAAAGAACAGCAATAGGTAGGTACTAAAGATGCCGCCCAGGCCTGTAAGCTATCTGTCAATGTCTAAAGGGTCGAGGGAAATTTCTATGAAACGGATTCTGAAGATTGGAGCATTACGCCAGGAAAAGATTCGAATAGAGGTCGCCGTCAAAAGCAGCATCCTCTGGGGCAATAATGTCGCTAACCAGCGGCTGTTGCCAGACCCGGCCCTCGTTATTGACGGTTTTCGGAGAGGAACCCCAATGCATTCCTGACAGTTCGAACCCCTCCAGGTTAGACAGTGACGCTAAAGCACCTCCGATCTGTTCGTAAAAGGTCTGGGAAAGATGATCAGAAAGAGTTGTTGTGTGACAGTATTGAAGACTTACGACATCTGGAGCCTCGGCGAAGTTGTAGGTAGTCATTATCCGAAGGTAAACGAGATGAGGCATGCGCAATGCGAGGGACTCGAGTAGAGGTATTGGAAGGGAGCTGGTTGTCGCACCCAAAATAACGACGTGGGCGGTAGATTTCGCGAGGGTGACGACATCATTCTCCGTCAGGTCTCCTGATTGCAACTGGATGCTCTGAACAGGGCGCCCAGGCACGATTGCTTTGGCTGTGTGGGATGATCCTACAAATTGGGACAGTTGAGGAAGTGACTCGACAGGAAGGGAGGGCATGTGTAAGGAATCCGAGCCGGAGATCTCATCAAGCTCGAGCTCTGACAAAGCTTCAGTCCTGTTGAGAAAATGTGTAACATGGAAGTCGAGGGGAAATGAACAGCCGAAATGGAATAGTTGTGGATAGGTGGAATTGTGCGTTCCGCTGAGTATCCAACTCGAACTTGGGTCAACGAATAGGTCGAGCGAGGTAAGCCCCGTCATGCGCGGTAGAGCGACTGCAAGGAGGCGGTAGTAGGAGGCGAAGACTGTCAGTGAGTCTAGCCTGAGTGCGAAGGTCCTAACATGCTGGGCAAGCTCTGGCTTGCGCACAAGGGTTACCACTACTCCCAAGTTGTGGGATGTGGAAGAAACGGCCAGATGTCGATATAGAAGCCGTTGAGTGATTGGGTATATCGCAGAGCACGTCGTGGCTAGAGCAATGAGGTCAGTCGGCTGGACTTGTTTGCAGATGCCGTCAAGGAGCTCGATCGGGAGGTGGTGGAACAGCATGGATGCTGGATGAGTCGAGAAAGGTTGCTAACTCGTACTTCTAGAAAAAAGACAGGGAGGAGAGCAGGAAAGGAATTCTGAAATGATCGCCGTGTGGTCAACGTGTGAAGATGAGGGGACAAGCGAGGGCGAAGGGCAGCGAAGGGCCAGGAGAAAAGCACCGTATCGACATGATGATCAGTGTTTCGTATAAAAGAGAGAGGAACGCGATTTTAGGAATTTACGTGAGGCACGGTTTGAGGACGTTAAGGGTCGTCCCTGATCTGGGCCAATTTCCGTTCCTTCCAAGTTCCTTTGTCAGCGTTACACCCTCGCCACATCTCCCAAACAGCCTCCTGCATGCAGCCTCTTCTTCGAGTGCGCCCATGCTGCACCCTGTGGCGTCGTATCAGCTACCGTAGGCTAACCCCCGATTCTCTTGGTTTGTCACGGCCCTATTCTCGCCCAACATCACAAGACCTGTCCGACGCGTTACCGCCCTTTGAGCCTGCCCATTGTGGTCAGCAGCCTCTCTAAAACATTCTTGTGTCATTCCGAACGCTTTTCTTAGCTCCATATCCTAGCCGAACTCATACGTGTGGTTCCCTAACTGCTGGCGACGCTGGGGCTCGAGTTATTTTAACGGGATGGCTCCTTCCTGAACGGTGATCATCAGTAGTCAAACCCCATTTGTCGGCCACCAAACTTACTTTCCGCATCAAGCAAAGGAAAACTCGTGTCCTTCTATCCACTCAAGGATTCTTATGGAACTACACAGCTAATTGTTAACCATTCGGAGGGTGCTACTGATTTATCGGCTCTTGCAAAGATACCCGTGGAGTCTACTGTTTTGATTGAAGGCACTGTCCAACTTCGCCCCCCGAATGCCAGACGTCCTGTTAGTAAGCTTTGACACTTGAAAGGCGCGTCGCTGACGAGTGCCGCATGGCAGGGCCCAACTGGCGATATAGACGTCCAGGTCGATAAATTTATCCTCCTGAATCCGGCGGGAAATTTGCCGTTTGTGCCGTCTAATCCCCACAATCTGGTAAGAAATCTCCCCAGAGTCCAGAATCATGACTAAGTGGAGGATCCTAAAAGGCGAACGACGACCTGAGAGCCCGATACCGATATTTGGACCTTCGTCGGACAGCCCTATCCGACAATCTCAAAAAACGCAGTAAAGTTGCTCAGATCGTGCGCAACGTTCTTCATGACCAAGGTCTGAGCCCGCGGCGGTTTGTCATATGTCAACGCACTCACACTCTTTCGTCAGAATTCATCGAGGTCGAAACACCTGTTCTTCTTAGATCGTCGCCGGAGGGTGCAAGGGAGTTCCTTGTCCCCACGCGTATTTCAAAAGCAACTGCTGCCGACGGAAAAACACCGGACAAACCATCATTCTACGCGTTGCAACAGTCGCCTCAGCAGCCCAAGCAACTACTTATCTGCTCTGGAGGTGTTGATAGATATTTCCAACTTGCTAAATGTTTCCGTGATGAGGACGGTCGCAAGGACAGGCAGCCCGAATTTACCCAGGTCGATATGGAGATGGCATTTGTCTCGTGGGGTACATCGGAAGTTACAGCATCTGTGGACTCCGACGTCTGGCGAATCGGGGGTGCCGAGGTTCGTGATGTGGTGGAGACACTTATTCGATCGATTTGGGAAAAGATGGAGGCTGTGGTGCTCCCAAAACGCTTCCAGGTGATGACCTATAATGAAGCCATGGCACGCGTGAGCTGCTTATCTAGCACTTCTCGCAGCCCAATAGTGATCTTCCTCTAGTTTGGTTCAGACAAACCAGACACCCGTTTTGGATTGCAGGTTTGGCAAGCTTTCCATTGCAATTTTTCGCCAATCCTAATGCTTCCATGTCATAGATTATCAACATCACTCATCTTTTACCTGAAGAACAGCGTGCCGTTTTCGGGAACAATGGGGAAGTCCTGGAATGCATAGCAGTTCGCAAGGCCAGCGAAGTAGAGTTTTTAGGTGCATCACGAGCATGTGATATTGACCCCGCCGTTGTGAGTTTCAAAATTCAGCTGCAATAACAGAGCATCGATGATAACGTCCGGACATTTTCTAGGAGCGTATTACGATCACGAAGAAAAATCTCAATTCCTGGTTGCTCTATACGAGCCATAGCGCGTTACATGGAACCAGTCCAGATGCCATTTTGCACATCAACGAACGTCTCAAGTTGATGCCGGGCGATGATGTCTGGCTGGCGAGTCGGACACAGCGACCGAAGGTTATTTCTGTTCTCCTCTTGTCGTCCGAATCTTACGTTAAAGATAGGGAGGTTCAACCCCTCTAGGCGGAGTCAGACTTCGCCTTTTCGAGACAGCACAAAGTCGCAGTGAGTACCTGGTCTATGATGCTACCAACGATGAAACTAAGGGGTGCCCCAGATGAGTTCACGGTCACCAAGGATCCTCATTTCCTCTGGATAACAGAATTCCCGCTTTTTACCCAGGCCGATCCCGACAAGGATTTCTTGGCAAAAGGACGATGGAGCAGCTCTCATCATCCATTCACTGCACCAATGTGGCAGGACATCGGGACAATGTACGACGGCCAAATTGAAGCCGTAGGGTTCATTAATTTGGAAGCCGTCAGATGGTGATTGACTTCTGTCTGATTTCCGTAGGTTCGCGGACAACATTACGATCTGGTTCTGAATGGTGTGGAGGTCGGCGGCGGTTCCGTCCGTGTCCACGATGCCGCCATGCAGGATCATATTTTCACCAATATTCTGCAGGTCTGTGCGACGTACCGCTGTTGAACCCACTGCTTGGCTGACTGGAAAATGTTCATGCAGTTAAATGAAGAAGAAAAGGCTCCCTTCCATCACCTGTTACATGCATTGCAATGCGGTGCTCCGCCTCATGGTGGTTTAGCTCTTGGTTCGCGACATTTCCGTAGATGCTTGACAAACATAACTGAGACTCATCGACAATTTGCTCTGCTCTAGGCTTTGATCGAATTATGGCCATGCTTTGCAGCACGCAATCCATTCGCGACGTGATAGCATTCCCCAAAACAAGCACAGGTGCTGACCTTCTCTTCAAAAGCCCCGCGCCTATAAGCAACGAAGCACTACAACAATATGGTATCCAGTCGGTTTCGACAACGTGATTCTTGGAGTATGGTGGCATGGTGGCATGGTGGTCCATAGGTAAACGATATTTACAACGGGAAAACATTCACTATGAAACTACGGCTGCAAAAGCGGCGGGGGCTGGTCCGTTAGGCTCCTTAGGTGGCTCTATACTTCGATCCGGAGGCAGGGCGGTTGTTTGTGGGAAGAAAAGTGCTGAATGTCGAGGCGTAGCTGTGTCATCGTCTTGAGTGTCACTATAGGGTGACTGTCCATATGTAAAGGACCATTCAGGCTGTTGTTGCCCTGTGTCCGGCGGTGTGGCCTTTCCACTTAGACTTGTCGTTCGTATATGATGCCCTGAGGCATCAGGGCTTTCCGGGTCATGTCGTGTACGGCTTTCGTCAATGACAGAAAGTACACTTCGAAGTTTGGACTCAGATTTTCGTGGGCCAGCCGCTGGAGGCATTGAATGTCTTCGGAGAGCGTTTGGAGGTGAAACGGAACGAGGTGGTGTTGAGTTTGGAGAGGGAACACCTGCCCATTCCGTGGATTCGGAAGGCAAGCTTGCCCCGTTACTGGCCTTCGGAAGCCAAGAGGTGATTTTATCAGAAGGTAGAGCTTCTGTATCGAGTTCCGAGGGTCCTCTCATTGGACTTGGAGAGGAAGACTGTGTTGTCATTATCGACAAAGGCGTTAGGATACTGAAAATTTGATCCTCAGCCTGCGGCGGCCCGTAAGAATCGAAGGGGTCCGGCACGGATTGCAGCATGAGTTCTATGACGGGATCTGAGCTAGAAATGGACAAAATCAGCGCAGTGCGAGGAAGAGCATGAGTTAACATACGCTTTCGCGGTGAACCTGTCGAAAACATCCATGGTAGAGCGAACCACAACGCATGTCTACGATAGCGGTGAGCATCTGGATAAAGGCTGTCACGTCCAAAAGAACTCACCTTACTCTGAACAACCTCCCACACCTCTTCTTCGTGTTCAATTATCTCACGGTAATGCGACGCTTTCAGCTCATCAAGGTCATCCACTTGACGCTGCAGCACGATTAATGCTTCTCGGAAAGTTTGTAGGTCTGGGGAAGGCGGTCAAATAGTTATTCCTTGCGATGACGAAAGATTGACGTACTTCTTTCCTTCCTGTTCATATTCCGCATCTCCGTGTCTCGGATAATTTGGCTCTTCTCGCGAAGGGCGCGCTCGTAAGATGCTGAACGTTCCTGTAATTTGGTCTATAAGTTAAAGCCAGCCGGTGCAGATGGAGTCCCTGGGCGTACATTGACAATGGTGCGATAAGTATCCAGGTGTTGGCGTAATGGCCTTTCGAACTTTCTATCAAGAGTTTCGGCCTGAAAGAAATTTGCAGATATAATCTTCAGTGATAGGAGTTGCTTTACATGGCGCACCAGAACATGCCAATGGTTACCAATGAGGTGGTGTAGTCCTGACGCAGCTTGTAGTCGTGTTCCTGCCTCGTAGGACGGTCCCTTTAACCTAAATAGACAGTCAATCCGGCACATCGTGGGACGCTTTCAAGCAGCCCACCCGCTACAACTCTCCAATGCATCTGCGAACGCAGCTGTCACCTTCGACATCGTTATCAGAGCAGCTCGATATTCTGCACTGGCATTCATGAGCTTCAAACAAACATATATAAGTCTATCAGACAGTTAGCACAAGACCAGCCATGCTCACATCTTCATACGCCTGTATACTAGCTCTCAAGTTCGCCCGAGTAATAATTTTCTCCGGTCCATCGGCGCCAAAATTCATTGCCGAAGCATGTGTCGACTCAGAGAATGTGGGTGACGGGGGCTCTGGCGACGACTTTCGCCGACTGGAGCCAAAGGTCAGAGCACGAAGGGAGCGAGGTCGGCTGGGGGCCATGATCGAGCAAGGAGAGGAGCAACGAGCACCAACGTTGCCGCGCAGTCCCTTTTCGGACAGGGTTTATCTCCGATAAACGTGAAACATTTCCTCGTCACAGATTGATAGTTGCATTTTTGCAATTTGGAAAATCATTGCGAATAATGTATGTAGTGAGAACAGTCTTTGCTTTCAGGGAGGCATGGGATTCTCTTGCTGTTTCTCGCGAAGCCCTGCGTGAATTCTACAATTCTATTACGACGTCTTATATAAATACCACTTCAATGAGAAGCCCGCAGATATGTCCTCGGACACTGACCAGGATATACGCTCAGTGCCAATTGAGAAATGTCGAAATCTATTTCCCGCAGATTTAAAGAGAGTAGGGCGAATATCCACGAGTACACCATGCGGGAGATGCTGCTGCATTCAAGGTTAACATAATTCACCGGTTGATATTGAGAATTGGGCTCACATTGGGCTCACAATCAAAAGACTACTTTCTTCCACCCGCTATCATGCTCATCTTCTCTGGTGAATCCCTCAAGTAATAAAGCTTCGCTCTGCGCATCCGCCCTGCAGGTGGTTTATGCACCACCTTGATATTCTTCAAGTGCGGCGAGCTCACAAAGAACTGCATCTCGACGCCCGTCCTCTGAATGATGTTGCGGAGGACGAACGAAGTGTCCGGCCCGCGCCGTCGAATGCCAAGTAGCACCCCAGTAAAGGTGTTTGGCGCGTGTTCTAGGGTGACGGTCAAGATAGACCCAGGATACAGTCGCGTCGGGGAATTCCTGGAGAAGAGGCTGCGGAGCATCTCCTGCTTTTCGGGAGTTGGAAGGGATTTGTGGAGGTATTGCATGAGGCCTTTCCCTTCACGCAATGGTTTTGGAGGTGCGACGGGTGGTGGCGGAGGGATGAGAGCAGATTTTGAGAAAGGATATGCTGTAGACGGGCGAACCGTCGACATTGCTCGCACAATGGCTCGACATGATTTCTGCATTTCGATGAGCAGAATGCACAGTGAGGCTGAGCAGTGCTGGTCAAGTTGTGACCGTGGTCCGTAGGACTCTCGGCAAAGTCCGCCCGCACAAAAACTTTATGCAAACTTTCGCTCATACTAGTAAAAGTAACAGCACAAATCTCGCACACTGCTTTCGCGTGGAGAAATTTAAGATCTTGTACAGAGCAAAAGAGAAATATATATAGTGTATGCGATGGAGAAAAATCAGCAGCCGACGTCAGTCAGGCCAAGTGTGCGCGTTTTGTGTTGGGATTTAAAATCCCCTTCCTCTCCCCCTATAAGATCCCCGTTGGCTGATCAATCGCTTTAAAACACGGCTCAAACGGCTTACCTTCCACGTCCGCCTCTGTAGGGACTATAACCACCATGGCCTCGATAGCCTCCCCTGTAACCAGAACGTCCGCGACCCCTTCCTCGGTTGAACCCAGGAATATTCGTACGTTTTGCGGTGACCTGCGTTTATATAATTCATTCAGATGACGCGAAGACAAGTGTCACTCCAAGTACCTTGATTAATCTGCCACGGAAAAGCGAGTCGTTCATAGCCAATGCTGCGTCTATGTGTTCAGGTTCTGAAAACTCCACATACGCATACCTACAAGGAACACGTTAATATAATCCTTCGACGGAAGGTGCAAGAAGTGGATTCCAAAGTACATACCCTCGTGGATGACCAGTGAACTTGTCGCAAAGTATTGTCACCCGATTGATGGTGCCGCAGGCCTGGAAATGCACCTGTATTTCCTCTGGTGTCGCGCTATAGTCGACCTGGTCGACGCCTGAATGAAACCCAAACGTCCATCAAAGGAAAAAAGGTGCGGCGTACATTCCCAACATAGACACTTCTATTGTCCGCGGCCGCCTTGTCCTCCTCCGTCTCCATCGGTACACCGTCCTCAGCTTCTGCTGCATTGTTTGCCTCCTCGGCTGCGGCCTGTAGTTCCCGCAGTTTTTTTGCCTCCTTCTCCATTTCGGCTACTCGCTGCTTCATGAGCATGATTTCCTGCAAATGGATATCAGTACGATGTAACTTTACGCGTCGGCCGAATTACGCCAATACCTTAGATTCTGCCTCTTCTCCATCGTCAATAATAGGGTCTCCGCCGCCATTGGAAGCTGCTTGTGCGGATTCAACGTCGGCCATTTGAGCGAGGTCAATGTTTGGAGGATGGCTGAACCGTTTGCGCACTGCAATCCAAACAATGACACGTGCGATTGTGGCTGTGCATCACTGTACCGAACGGCGAGGAGTAGACTTCGGGTTTTGGAGGCCGTTTTCGATGTCCAGACAAGCCCGAAAATTTCCAACGGAAGCCGTTTCCAATCCAGACAAAATTGCCTTTTTTTTGTCCAGACAGAAAACCCGATTTTTGGGCCTTTTCGGAAACTGCCTCTGACGAGATAAACCGGGGTCCTGGTGCACAGTGCAAACTTCAATTCCTTTATTCCTCTCTCCACATGATGTTTTTACCAACTGGAACTGGTGTTGATTTATATTGTTCAACCTTGCAGTTGCCTGTACATTCTGATTGGCTGGGACTAGATATTAGATTATAATCGAATCATCGGATGATCTCCCACAACCCCCACCTAATCTGGAGTTGCCCATAAGGCGCAAGCGTTCTTTCCCACTGGACGTGAGACTAGAGAGGACTCTGAATTGCAAGGTAGTACTTTCATGTACGTTTTGGCTCCAAGCAGGGTCAGATATTTGACGTCGTGCGAGGCACGGTATGGTAACGGAATCAGAATCCGGTGCTGGAAGATATCGATGCCGCCCATTCACGATCCTCGTCGCTGCAACTCAAACCCCAGATTCCCCAAATAGTCGAATGGGTCTATCCAATGACCAGTCATGGGGCTAATAAGGCAATAAGGAATGGCATCGACCTTCTTCCCGCTTGCAACTCAGTTCTGTCGTTCAACCTCGAGAAGCATCGTATGTTATATGGACGAGGTAAACCGAGAAAGCATGAAAATAACGGCGATAGCCTATCGCATTCTCACCATGCAAACCGTGTCAATGAAGGCTCGCAATGAGGAAACGCCGAGCAGGGAGTCACACAGCCACTTGGCGTGGATGAGGCGGCATTGGGGCCGGCTATACAAGTGTCGTGATCAGGTGTTATGAGCTCAGATATTGGGAGTACAAAAGGGGCCGATTGAAAAAGCGCAGGCTTCATCCTGTCCACTCTTAAGCACCGTTTCAAGAGGATCAGATTGATCCACATCGAGCGCGCGCCCAACCCCCATTGCCCTTCCCGACCGCGGTCCGAGGTCCCAGTCCACGTGCCGTCTCAATAAACATTCACTCAGCTGGTTTGTTAAACCCCGAGCTTGTCTTACATCAACGTTCTTCAGCAACGCATGGCCAAGGGCGACGACTCCAGTAGTATGACTCACCAGTCAAAAAAGAAGCGTAACGACGACGAGCCCATTTCCCCAGATGTTGGCCAGAAACCTATTCAACTTCAGCGCCGCAGGGTATGGAGGGCTTGTGAGAGCTGCAGGTCGGTGCCTTCCCAGTAATCCTATCCCTTGGTGCAATATGTGCTTACGTGCACTATTGTCTCACTTCTGTAGGCGAAAGAAGATCAAATGCGATGGATGTGAGCCTACCTGTTCACAGTGCTCTCTATCGGGATCGCAGTGTACCTGGTTACAGACGAAAGATCGCGCTGCACTTAGCAGACAGTACGTCGACCCAATCTTCTGACCATAGCATTTCCAGCTGAATCAGTAGTATAGTTATGTCCAAGAGCTCGAAGCACGCCTGCTCCATATGGAGTCACTTTTTTCTCAGATCGCCCCTGTATTAGAGCAAATAGGACCTACTGGTAACGGCCTCACACCTGGAGCATCCAATGGCCTCACACCATCTGGATCGAACCCTGCGAGTGCTGTGCCACCCGTTGTCCATTCGACGAGTGCGAGGGAGCCGTCTTCTGAGCCATCGACGCCAGTGAAGGCAGAAGATGATTTCAGCGAGTCCTTCGGACAGTTGGCCTTAGATGAATATGGCCACATGCGATGGATCGGTGGCTCCTCCACCATGTCCTTAATCCAATCGTTTCGTACTTTGACGTCGTCCCCTTTACATCGGATTTCGCCAATGGAGGAGGATCCACATGCGCCAGGACCAAGCGTGAACAAACTATATTTTCCCGCTTCTGTGTTCTTTGGGAAGGTGCAAGCCCTCCCGGGACCTGAAGAAGTGGAGTATCCAGACAGAGATCTTGCAGACAAGCTGGTGTGTGTAGATTTCCAATTTGGGCAAACTTCTCTACTAACCTAATAGTAGATTAATGCCTACTTCTCGCGCTTTCATTTCCTTATGCCAGTCATCGACAAGCCGACGTTTTTGAGGCAGTATAACACTATAATGGATAATACGAATGACCAGCGTCTTGCGCGTTCCGAGACGGCCTTTCTATCCCTTCTGTTTGCCGTATTCGCATGTGCTGCCCACCTCGTTCAAGATCCTCGTCTCACAACGGGTGAACGTACCGACGACGGTGGGATGGGCATGATCTATTACGAAAGGTATCGTCTTTCACACAGCTGTCAGTTTACTTTCAAATATTTATCGCCTCGGTCGTCCAGGGCTCTGATGTTGCAATACATCAGCCACGCAAACATACAAATCGCGCATGTTCAATGTTTCATCCTTATGTCCTCGTTCCTATGCTCCATCAATTGTCTCCCACAAGCCTGGATATTGACCGGCCAAGCGGTCCGCACTGGTCAAGACCTGGGTTTGCACGTACGTTTTCTTGAATCTGTTCATTGTGACAATGCGTCTAACGCTGAAATTCGTCTAGCGGTCGCCCCGTCGGCTTCTCATTACCCCTATCGAGAAGGAAACGCGGAGAAAAGTGTGGTGGGGTGTTTATTCATTGGATCGCATGCTTGCCTTGGCTTTGGGTCGTCCACTCGGAATCAACGACTCTGATTGCGATGTAGAACAACCCGTGGAGGTCGATGACGAAAACCTGGCTGAGTATTTCAGCGGTGCAACCATGCACCACAGACTGCCGTCACTCATGACTGGAGCCGTCGCATTGAACAACCTATACGAGATTGGAGGCCGAGTCCTCCGCCAGGTCTATGCTTTGGATAATTGCAGAGAACAACTGGAGCCCGAACGAAAGGCAGAGTTGCAACGCACCGTCGAATCCCTTGATAATGAACTCACAAAATGGTGTGAGGACCTACCTGCCGTTTTCAAGTCACAATCAGAAACAGATGAACAAGTCTCGATGGGGGCGGTCCTCTGCAGTCATTATTATTCCATTTTGACAACGCTCCACCGAAACCTTTTACCCGTAAAACGCGACCAACCGCAACCTGTAACGGCGAAATCTACCATCAAAGCAGTTTCTTCTGCCCGTTCATGCATCCGTCTCGCACCCTCGATGAAACATGTCGTACCACCTTCTCACCATCTTGCCTTCTTCATCCAGCATCTGTTCAGCTCTGCGGTCATTCTTTTGCTCTATGCTATGCATGCATCGGAGCAACGTGCCGCTACCGCTGCGATGGAGGAAGCTAAAAGCTCATTGGTGGCACTAGAATCCTGGGAAGGGAATTGGCCAGGCGCAAGGAAATGCAAGGAACTTCTGATAGAGCTTACCAATATTGCAAACGAAGCTATCGCTCAAGCAGCCAAACAGCCCCCTGCGCCATTCCAGTCGCCTCCGACATCTGCGTCACTCCCTCAGCGCCGACATTCCGTCACTATTGCCACCGCAGCATCGGGTTCTACAGGACCAGGACGCATTGTGAAAGGCCGAACTTCAAGGAGGAATGAGTCTCGCGATGCGAGTAGATCTCGCCGTATGGCTGCTGTCTCCCCATACCGCGTTGACAGTAAGTCTTTCGTCCTTCGTACACTACCTGTCTTATATGATGCTGTAGCAGCCGAGCGGGCCCGATCTACCTCCCGCAAGCGTGGTTATGATGAAGATATCGACCGATCGGGACGGCCTTACTATCAGGCTTTTGCGAGCCCAACCACTGGGCCAGGCGTGTCTCCTCACAGCTCACCTTCGTCAGTGAATCTCCCATCGCCTTCAAGGTCTGTGGTTGAGAATGCAGAAGCGGGTCCGAGTACTTCCACTTCCAATCCATATGTGTTCGCTTCTCCAGTCCAGCCATCTTCTACCCACTTGGACTACCTTCAGCAGGCAAGCCCACTTAATCCGTCCCATATACACCAGTGGAATAATAACAATGAGCACCACGGAATGGATCCCTACTCTTCTGGGTCCGCAGAGGCCTCGCTGTATCCCAACTCGTACAGTTACCCAACCGCGCTTGACGCGATGTATTCGGGATACGATGGGTCGTCAGACTTGACAATGGGTCTTTCGACAACGCCACCTTCGTCGTCGTTTGCTGCCACAGGCCTTCCATTCCGCGGCCTTGATTACATCAGAAACTATCTTCCAGGTGGGTATTCCGCCGGTGACCAAGATTCACTCTGGCATTCCTATGATCCAGGCGCTTTCGGGTATGACCCAGATCTACCCTTCACCCTTGGTGATACTTCGCTCGACTTACAGGACGTGACCCACCAATCTCAATCGTAGCATGTGTTTTTTATATCTCCGCTCGACATTAACGCGATATACTGTACTTGCTCTTCATTTAATACCCCAAACGACTCTGTCGGTATCAAATTATTTCCACTACTACTACACTACTACGTAGCCCCAGATTTTCAGGGTGTAATGCGAATTGCCAATTACTCCAAAATCATAGCCAGGCTTCCGGGCTCTGTGGTTGCCGGGATCACGACCGGATGCTTTCCCCAGACGCCTTAAGTAATGCCAGTGCACGATCAGATGAGTGAATGCTGAAACCAGTACCCATCTCCAAAATGGCCCACCATCCTGTTGTCGAATATACGTCTGAGGCCTCATGGGCTATGGTATGTACTTTTTGAAGCGATTTTGGTATGATACGGCGCTGAATTTCGGGAAAGGTTGAGGACAAGTTCTCGCCATATGCGAAAGAGACACTAGCGAAACTTATCACGTTCCTTGAAGTACGTTGAAATCTCGGTTTGTCGAATTATTCATTGACAATGTACTGCAGGACGAGATTCTTCCTGCAGTCAATCTCGCTCACCTCCAGTTGCCCACGGATCCGGCGACGAGATGGAAGACAGTCATTCCCATCGTCGAAGAACTGAAGGCCAAGGCGAAGAAACTCGGCTTATGGAACCTCTTCCTTAGCAAGGCGCATTACCCTGAGTTTGGTGTGCCGCTCACCAACTTGGAGGTGCGTCCACCGATGTCACATATTTCTCAACTCACAGCGACGGCGTGTACAGTATGCTGTCATGGCGGAGATTCTGGGGCGTGTACCCATTGGCCCGGAGGTTGTGAATTGCTCGGCTCCTGACACGGGAAATATGGGTACTGTTGCGTCGTTTTGGCTGAGAATATTGTCTTGAAGTTCTCTGCAGAGGTGTTGGCGAGATATGGCTCCTCCGAGCAGCAGAAGAAATGGTTGGTTCCACTGCTCAACGGTGAAATCCGTTCTGCCTTTGCGATGACGGAGAAGAATGGTATGTGCGCCTCGTTAAATTTATAAACATGATATTCATTCTGTATCAAGTTGCATCCTCGGATGCTACAAACATTCGGACGTCAATCAGAAGAGAGGGTGATGACATTGTCATTAATGGTCATAAATGGTGAGTTTATCTGTCGTACCTGGAATCAACAGAGCATGTTATCGAGCGTTGCATTTTACTAGGTGGATCAGCGGGGCAGGCGACCCACGCACAAAGCTTCACCTCGTGATGGGAAAAAGTGACCCGGACAACAAGAGCAGTTACAATCAACAAAGTGTTGTGATTGTACCCGCAGACGCACCTGGTGTCAAAGTTATTCGGCCCATGCATGTTTTCGGATATGATGATGCTCCTGAAGGCCATTGCGAAATCATATATGAGAATGTCCGTGTTCCGTTGAGCAACTTGGTGTTGGGATGGGGCCGTGGTTTCGAGGTGTGCTCCGTTAACATTCTCTCGTGGCCAACTTCCTAATATTGCTCTCTAAGATTATCCAAGGACGCCTTGGGTACACTCACTCTAACTTCAAATTAGCACGAATCTGAATAGTGTCCTACAGGCCTGGACGTATTCATCACTGCATGCGTTCCATCGGAGCTGCGCAATCCGCACTGGACTTGATGCTTCAGCGGGTAACTGATCCATCTCGCAAAACGTTCGGAAAGTATCTCTATGAACACGGTATGTCCTTTTGCATATTTGACCGCTCATCGGCCAATAGCTAATCTTATGACAGGGTCTGTTGTTGCGGATATTGCGAAGTCGCGTGCCGAAATTGAATCTGGCAGGCTTCTCGTCTTGAGCGCAGCTCTTCAGGTTGGTTTTTCTCACAATGCGGTACTTCGAACTGTACAAACAAGAACTCTCAGATCGACAAATATAAAGCAAAAGGAGCCTTGAAAGAGATTGGAATCGCGAAAGTTGGTCCTTGATCATATTGCAGAAAGAAACTTCTTTTAAATCTGTACAGTTCGTTGTACCCTCGATGACTCTGGCAGTCATTGACCGAGCTATCCAATCCTTCGGTGCCGAGGGCGTTTCCCAAGACACCGAACTGGCGTCGAAATGGGCAGGAATACGCACTCTCCGTATTGCTGATGTATGTAGCGTTCACTGCATTCAAAAAGCTTGTGCTTACCTGAACATTATTTGCAGGGACCTGACGCTGTTTGTAGTCTGTTCTATTCATCGTTACCAATGCTGACCACGGCGTTTTCGTAGGTGCATATTCAGCAAGTCGGGCAACGCGAGCTGAAGCGTGTACCTCGCCTTGTCGAGAGAACGGCCGAGATCAAGAGGAAGGAAAAAGCCCTCTTGCAGAAAGCGGGTATCAAGGCCCACCTCTGAAAGTATCTTAAATATGTATCATCATTATCTGCTAGTATGTAACAGCTCGGTGGTATACATGCATCTGTTTTGCTAGGTTTGTCGAGTCGGATTGTCGGTTGTTTGCATGTGTGAGGTGTATGATAGTTTGCCAAGCAGGCGCGTCGACTTTTACAACATCACTATGTCGTTCTCGACGATCATCCAGCGTCGCGCAGGCTCGTCAGCAGTCATCCGGCGACATGTATCGTCGAAAGCATCCAAATTGACAGATGCCAAACCTCATCGCACTCTCCCCGATGCCAAAATGCGCGCACTTATTGCTCTCTACCACCAAGCCGACAACTTTATAACACCCGAAAATCTCTCACAGCGCATCGACGAGGCATTTGTCTCCGACACACTGGATAGCAAGCTCGCATTTAGTCGTTCCAACAGCCCCTTGAGGGACCTGAAGAACGCACTGGTGGACCAGCGGAAGGCACCTAAAATTGCCGAATGGGATTCAGAGTCACTGACGAGAACACACCACACCAACGGTGTTACTTGGAGTACGCTCAGGACTGCGAGGGAGTTGAAAGTGGTGGAGGCGCTATACGGCGTCAACGCCTCGCGAGTTGGTGACGCGCTGCCGGGTTTGGAGGTTTTGGAGGAGGATATGGAGTCGAGACCGACAGGAATGAGTGAGCAGGAAATGAGGGATGCCCTGAAGGAGGATTCAGAGAGTTGACTTTAGGCACGACATTCCTTCTTATCAATCATATCTACACTTACAACTTCCGTAGAAACATGAACTTTGACGTCTGTCCATCTCACGAGTAGTATACCCTAGTCGGCTTTCTCCCATCCTGAGGATGAAATGCAATTCGCAAGACGGACTGTTGGTTATCAAGACGAATTGATACAATCTGTTGTAATGTATTCAACTGATTAGTCCTAATGCCTTTGGTAACGTCTCCTCGCATGGTCCCAAGAAAAGGAAATCCGCTTCGTCATCGCCTTGACTTCGTTCAAGATTAAAGACCGCGATCTTACCCCCGTGCGCCTGGACTTGTGAGGCGTATCCTGCCGCGGGATATACCTGTATATCTGAGGTCAATTGAACCGCGCTGATATTAGAGGAGGTATTATTACTTGCCGTCGAGGAAGTCCCAACGACAATGCACAGATCTGCTTCGTCAACTAATTTTCCAATAATACTCAAGTACTTGGGTATCTCATGAAACCAGACCACACCAGGACGTGCAAGCGCATTGCATTTCGTGCAACGCGGCAACTGCTCAACTGGTATCTTTGGGTCTTGAACTCCAGCTTCAATCAGTGTTTCTGTGCCTGCCAACGCCTCACAAATGGGGGAAGCCGTATTGAACTCGACATGACCGCACGATCTGGAGGTGCACATCACGTCGAAGAGCCTCCCGTGCATTTCTAGCATAGCTGGCCGTTCATCAACCTCTGACACAGCATCAGGTGGAGCAGATTGTGCTTTCTGCGTCAGCTCCAAAGCTCGAGCACTCAGGCCGTCGACATTCTGGGTTATCAGACTAAACGTTGAGCCTGGAGCAATCGCATGCCTAACCCATGGCAACGAAAACGTTGCTAAAGCGAAATGAGCAGCGCTCGGCTGTGCTTTCAGTGCTCTGTGGAAGCATTTGCAACAAAAAAACATAGGTCATGTTCTGAAATGGCATTCAGTAAATGATAATGATACCGACGTTTCCCGACGGTAATGATAGAACTGCCAGACGAGCGAGGGGTCCCTCTTGAAGCCTTCAGGGGTTGCTACACTGATGGCATCGTATTTACGCCACATGCCACCCGCTCCTCGAAAAGTCGGGATACCTTTAAGCGAGGTAATTAGTGAACCGGATCGCGTGAGAGAAAGTGCAAACCGGAAGCTGCAGACAGTCCTGCACCGGCAATGGCTATGATATGCCTAGACGATGCGAGAGTGGCCTGGAAAGTGGTCATATCGTCCGATGGAGGCATATTTTGGGAACGACCGAAAAGCCTGAAAGGAAGCCGCAATATTTAACATCACCCCCGGAACTTCCCTTGTCTTGCTAGCCGTCTCGTGATTCGCTTCCATGCCAAAGGCCAATACCCCATCAAGAATGACATGGGTTGATTGGATTGGTCGCGGAAAGTTAATGACCCCAACACCATTAATATTAAACCTTCGTGAGACCGGCTCTGAGGAACGTGTCGAGACCAATCCTTTGGATTTCGTAGCCTCTAACGCTCAGGCAAAAGAAAAAGCGCGTGAAAACGAATCATTGTAATGTAGTACTACTACTACGTCGGTAGGAACAGGATTGCTTCTTGTTTCAGAGGAAACGAGCAATTAAGTCGTAGTGACTAGGGTGACAGTCGCCGGTTGTGACGGGTCATCTTATCTGATAACCGTCGCTTGTCTCAAACTCAATACGCCCCTGAACTCAAGTCCTCGGCTGCACCGCCAGCGTACTCGCCCCTCATTCTACCTTCTACTCTTTAAAATGTTCAGTCTGCGAGGTTTGCGAGCCTTGGTCCTTGGGCAGGAGCTCAACCCGGATGTATTGCGCGCCCAACTCCAGGCGTCTGCTGTGCCTGTCACCACTGCCGATTGTCGCACATGTTCGGATCCATGCGAAGAAGGTAAAACGAGGCTTGGTTATCTGATAACTGCTTGCTCACCGCCACCACAATCTACAGGCCATGAAAACTATCCAAATCGTTTTGACATTGACAGGGACTCAACGATGCTTGGGTCGGTGAAGCCCTACCGTCGGCAGGTGAGCAATGTTCCACGTGTATTAATTAAGCTCATCCTCACGCGTCCGCGCCAGGTTGTAATATCAACTGGAAAGTCTGATTGGGACAGAGAGGTCACACAAACGAACGGCAGCCTCGCTGCTTTCCTCCTTGGGGCTCAAAATCACGCGAACTTGCCCATATCCGAGCCAATACCTACCCCGCCACCTACCCCCAATGGCGAGGCGGTTCGTCCAATTACCGGGGTCTTCCGTTCAACGGACTCAACGCGAATATCGATACTGAATGGCAGCCACCATACGATGAGCGACGACATCGACCAGGACACTGTACTTGTCTTTCCGGACTACACAGTCGTGGCTGACATCTCGCGTTCGAGAGAGGGCGCACAGGCCCTGTGGGAGAGTGCAGTAGATCCGGAGGTCCAGCGTGGGGGTGCTGTTCTGGAAAAAATGCCATTCAAGACATGGGTTCTCCCATACTCACATGTCATCCTTCTGTGTAAGTTGTTTACCCGGACGCGTCTTGCCTCACTTACTCACTAATGACGCGACTTCGAATCAGGTTCACATAAAAAAAGGGACAATCGATGCGCGATAGCAGCACCTAAGCTCGAACAAGGTATATAATCACATCTTTCCGTGTCTCCCGCGTGATCATCAATGTTCTGACGTTCTTTCACACAGCCTTCATACATTCTCTACAAGAAAACGGGTGGGCGGCTGACACCCAACTAGAATGCCAATGTCTCATGGGCCCGCCCTTGGAGGAGCTACGCGGAACACCTGAAGAGACGGAGAAGCACATCGAAAGGGAGCTAAGAATCAGTGCCCAGGACAAGCGGGTTCTGATACTAAAGACCTCGCATGTCGGAGGACACAAATATGCGGGGAATTGCATCGTATGTGTCACCCTGGTTCGGGCTTTCCGGAGATCCTGCTTATCATGGCGGCACCTTTCAGATCTACACTCCACAGGGTTCCTGCGTGTGGTACGGAAGAGTATCGCCCCACGAAGTCGAGTCTATAGTTGTCAATACCATCATTGACGGCATGGTCCTGCCACCTCTCCTACGCGGTGGACTGAACATCTCCAGACCAGGTTGTAAGACGTTGAACGACTGGTAGGAGAGAGTCTTGACCTTCGGGTCAAGAGTACTATTTATCCCCTCTATAAAGTATCTTACTTCGATCTATTATGTCGCGTTCAATCCTATCATTAGAGACAGCATAATGTATACCTATAATACGCTGTAAATGGGGCACTGGTACATACGCAGGTGTCAATGGGATGATAAAAGTTGGCTATAAGAAGTCCATGGAGAGAAAGGAAAAAAAGTACAAGGTTGCAAAGACATAGACAATTGCATGGGATGGCACTGTGTGATGTGAGGAGAACAATATATATGTTAACAACAGGATTAAGACTTTATGACGAGAAACAGAAAAAGAGAAGAAAATTCGATGAGCAATCCAGGAAAAGTGTCGCTCGCTGTATGATGTATGCGGTCGTGGCTGTCCACTTACTGCGAACCCTGAGGGCCCATATGCCCCTCGCCACCAAACCTCATGCATGAGGTTGAGGTCCCGATCACGACATATCGTCGTCCAAGGAGCTGAACCCCAGCCCCTTCCGCCTCGCATTCGCATATCTTCCCACCGGCTTCCCAAGCTCCTCGAACTCATCCTCCGTCGTCGGCTCCGAGATCTCCTCATCCTCCACCGCAGCCTCGTCAACGGCCTGCTGCGCCAGATGACTAGGTGGTACAACCACACTCTCCCCGCCCGAATACGTGAATCCGCGGAAGTTTGCTTGCACACTATTCGTCAGCGGACTCCCCACAGGTTCTTTACTCTTCCGCTTCGGCTTGATCTGGATGCTTTGCCCTTGCGTTCGTCCAGAGGAGAGACCAGTGTAGGAACCGTTGGAGGAGCCAGTGGATGTCCCGTTGGGCCCGTGGAGTCCATGTGAACCTAGCGGACCGGTAGACCTGCCTTCCCGCTCGCTCCCCAGAGGGCCATTAGGCGTATGCACTGACCCGGGACCGCCTATTGATTGGGATACCCAGCTCTCGGACGGATCCTCCTCGTCGAGATCCATGGCTGCAAGGCCGACGTCCCGGATGTCTGCTGATGTGAACTCGGGATCAAAGTTGTTCGTGGATTCGTCCGACTCGACGACGGGTTTGAAAGGCGGCGTCACCTGTTTCAGTGCGAGTGCCTTCCAGTCGATCGTCTTGAAAAAGGGATGCTCTTTAAGCTCGGCGGCACCACGGACAGCACCGAGGCGGTGGTTCGGATTTCGATTAAGAAGCTGTGGTTAAAAACAAACATGAGAACCAAGGAACGATCATTTTGACAATGTGGAAATAGACGTGTCCACTTGGGAAGTAGGATGGAAAGGTAAAAGCAACAAGGCAGAGAACGTGACTCACCCCCTTGACGAATTGTTTTCCGTCTTCGTTGATGACACCCTTCGGGAAGCGAATCTTTCCGAAACATATATTCTTGTACATCTGTTGCGTGTCCTCGGCGTAGAATGGACTCCAGCCGCAACACATTTCGAACAGCAATACGCCCAAGGACCAGAAATCGACGATTTTCGAATATCCATGTTCCGAGAGCAGTATCTCGGGCGCGAGGTATTCGGTTGTACCACAGAAAGTCGTCGTCAATTCGTCGGAACGAAGATCGGCTTTGGAAAGACCAAAGTCACATAGTGCTACATGTCCCGTAGCATCGAGGAGGATGTTTTCTGGTTTGAGATCCCTTTTTGTGCCCTTTTTTGAGCGATGACAATATCATAATGGGGTCAAAGGACGAACCGGTATACGATATCAAATTTATGCAAGTGTTCAAGGGCAAGGATAAGTTCTGCGATATAAAATCGTGCCCGTTCTTCGCTGAACCGCGTCTCGCGCTGTA
The DNA here is from genome assembly GCA_018851835.1 of Hypsizygus ulmarius. Taxonomy (NCBI): domain Eukaryota; kingdom Fungi; phylum Basidiomycota; class Agaricomycetes; order Agaricales; family Lyophyllaceae; genus Hypsizygus; species Hypsizygus ulmarius. The sequence goes on along the minus strand of JABCKG010007573.1, from coordinate 12,858 downwards.
GATGCCAAAATAATTCGCCTCCACTCTTGAAATCCGTGATCAAGTAAAGATCCGAGTCCGTTTGAAAACTGAATTTCAGCCCGACGAGGAACGGCGAGTCCAAGGACCGCTGAAGGATTTTACGCTCGCCGATGGTATGTGCGACTTCCTTTTTTGCTACAATTTCCTTCTTCGACAACACCTTCATGGCGTATATGCGCTTCGTGTCTCGCTTGCGGACCTGGAATACTTTTCCGAAGGTTCCTCGGCCGATAAGCTTGAGGAATTCGAAATCCCGGGGCGTGAGTGCTCGTTTGGTCTATAAGCGATCGCATCGGAATTACCGACCTGGATTTTAATTTACGTAAATTGATAACGACGCACCTTGTACTGTTCGAAGGTTATCTGGACCCGCATTTCACCGCTGACAACCTCGTTCTCGAAAGGCCGCAGTCTGCAAAGACGGAAATAGAATCAACGCCGAGTTCCATGGGGGAGAAATCAAAAGTGCGGGGTAATAGACGTACTTGTACCATTGGTCGACGGTGTGGTCATGCACTAGCACTGGTTTGATTTGTACAGTCCCGAGAAAACCCTGGTCCTGGACAGAACGATCGTATACATTGAAAGTGATAAGAGATTCCTCTGATGTGACGTCGCTGGCAAATGAGAGGCAATCAGCTGATATATAGAACGGGTCAAGGCGTGCTTACAATGAGACCTCGTGTTTCCACACAGGGTTGTGGGCAGAGAGACGACCAAAGAGACCATTTGAGAGACCCGCTATGGTCGACTTTCCTGAAGAAACGGATGACACGGGAGAGGCACTTGCGCTTGATTTATCTCGGCGACTGGCGTCGAGAGCAGCAACCTTGTTTCCGATTGCACCCAAGGCAGAGACGGCGTTGGAAGAGCTATTGCGCGAAAGATTGGTGGCAGTACCCTTGACCTCCTTGTCGGTTTCGGCAATGGGATCTCTGCTAACGAACTCATTTTGCTCGAACTGAACGACGACGTACGGACGAGCAGAGGCTGAACGGACGTTGAGTCCACGAGCCTGGATGAGTTTTACATGTATCTGGCCCTTGGAAGAAGAGACCTGGGGAGCAGATGCAGAAGACTGCGAGGAGGACGATGGCGATGTCGCTGAGGGTGCATTTGCAAGGGCTCTACGAGATGCAGCTGGTGGTTGTTGCATATTGAATACGGGGGCATGAAGAGAGAGTTGCGTCGTGGGCTGGGCGGCAGGATGAGTTCCGAGAGTGGGTGTTCCTAGCGGGGTCGTGACGTCGGCGTTGGCCGAATGTGCAAGTCCTGAGTGCGGGTGTGACGATCCATGCGACACATTCAGCAGAGGATGCGTCGACGTCGTCGGCGTCGTGGGCCAACCCGACGTGCTGCTGCCCCCTGCCCCCGTCGGTGTCAATGCCCCATCAAACGGATTCTGTTCCGTCGTCGATGCTCGTGGTGTTAGCTGGTCCATTGATGTCGTCGGCCAGAGCTTGATCATTGCCTTCTGAAAGGCTATCGACGAGAGATGCGAGAGCGTGCGGACAGAGATGAAAGAAATGGAGATGATAGTTGTGGATAACTTGGGAGATGTTTCCATCGATCACGTTCCAGTGGAGCAGTTCTTGGAGCCTCACAGGTCCAACTTTTTGCTAAATTTTTCCTCCGTCTCTTTTTATACGCTCTATCTTCAGACCATACTGAATCAGACAGAGAAGGCGGTGTACGTCCGTCCCATCCTCCGCGCCCTTTTCTATGAGTTTCTATGCCTCTCTTTTTTTTCACCTAGCCCCTGACGGAGGTGTCGGCCCCGGCCGAGGGTCTGGCTCTTCCATTATCTTTCCATATCTTCGTCATCTCAATTCCTTTTGTCCTCCGTTATCCCCTCGTTACCGCCTTCAGACGCGGTATTTTCGCTGAGTATCGTCGCCTGTGTTTGCAGCTGCTCTCTTCCCCAGCTCAGCATCTTCAGCCCACTTCCCATTACCAAGCCAAGAACCAATGTCCGTCGAGTCGCCTTCCATGGCAATCGGTCTGCATAAATTGAGCCCGCAATGTCAACAAAAAGATCCGAAGTCGTAGATCACTTACAGACGGCAGAAAACATCCCCGCAGTGCCCAACGCAGCTCCGATTTCACTGAACTGACCATACCCGGCCCGCTGGAGTCCCTCCTCAATGCTGACCCATCCCAGCGCAACAACTGCCAGCTTACTAGCCTCCTTGGCTGCTCCCTTCATTCCCCCATACAACACTTTGTAGTTCTTCGTCTTGTTGTAAAAATACCACCCTTGCACGGTCGTCGGTGGTCTGTGCACATTCTCGGCAAGGAAACGGAGTGATGCAGTCTGCGACCCGCGCAAAAGCCCAATCGCAGACCCTACGATGATCGCGGCGCCTGGGACGAGGAAGAACCGTGGAGGTATATCGAGACGTATTACGTTCTTCTCGGAGGCGTCTAGGTCATCGTGCTTGTCGTTTGGTCCGTTCGGTGCGCTCGTCACCGTCATGGATTTTTGCGAATGTCCTTGACGCGTCTCGGGGAATAACTTTAACACCTAACCCTACGGCGGCCTGTCACGTGCCTCCTTCAACGCCTCGGCCCTCGATTTTCACTTCCGCGACGGCGCTCTACGGAGGGACAAGGATTAACCAGGCTATCCCTTATCTCGCTGCAGGTATCCGAGCCATGCGGAATGTCGAAAAGAGTATATAAAAGGGAGCTACAGAGGCTCCAGACAAAAGTACTCAGTGCTCATAATAGATCATGTTGCTCCATGTGGCAGTGAACGCCTTCTTCAGGCTCTTAACCCCAACTTGAGCAACACTTCCACGGTTTAGCTGACAGCGTTCAAAAGAAATCGCTGTGACGACGTCATTGATGTCCACTGACAATTGTCGCTGTCGAGGATAGCATGATGAGTATGCACAGTCATAGTCATTACCAACGTGCATTTTAACGTTATTGACAGACGAAGTTACCCTTCAAAAAGCTTGACAGAACCATACAACTCGGCGCCTATAGCTATCCAATAACATCCACTCGGACGTACACAAATGACGACTCGGAACCGTCATATGAAACTGTGCAGATGGGAGTGAACATGTTACGACAAGTGTCAAGAACAAAAACAAACGTTCCACAGAAGGTTCCTTGATGCTCAGATCGGCTATAAGTAGATATCTGATCGCCACTTGGAAGAAACAAAATGAAGGGCTCGATCACAAAGAAGCTTATCTCCCGATGTAGCTACACAGGAGCTCGAGACAGTCCAGCAGACACCCAGTGGCGAATACTGCGCTCGTCCTCACTTCAAAGCATCGGCCGGGTTCTCCGTACTGTCGGCCGCGCGAGGGTGCTGGCTCTGTGATCGCTGTTTCGAGTATGCGGGCCGTGTATAGAAAGATGGCATTCATTATGTAGGAATCATTCTCGGGGCGCTTCGTTTGGGAATGGACAATGGACGTCCCTGGTAAGCGAAGGGGACCCCGGTTGTGTGGAGGGCAAGAAGGGTGACAAGAATCCTTGTTCTGACATGGACCCGAAAACAGGGTGCTTCGAAGGGGAAAACATGTGATGCTTAATAGCCTATATGTAGGACAACTATCCACTGTCCTCGTCGTTTGGTGGACGAATGTGCAGCATAATGTCAAGAGCATCCAAATGATGATATGAATATATCTTGGTGGATAATAGGAGCACGATGTTCTGTAGTCAGTGCAATGAAACGGTGTTGCAAAGGGATGTTACTCACTCTGCTTCATGATCAGAAGTAAGTATGTTCGCGAGATGCTCTGCGGCCTGCCGTCTTTGGACCTCTGTGTACAACAACCGTTTCCATGCGTGGAACTGCAACAGAAGGGTCAGAAGTAATGTAATTGCGACTGACAGCGCATATTCATGACGGGAGGGTTCAGCGGTCAACTACCAACGAATCGTAGAGTGGAGCAGTGAGTAATGACTCGAGGAGGCAGGTACTTACGGTGACCGTAACGTTAGGATAGATGGAGACCCGAAACCCATCGTGGGGGATCTTCCAAAACGCACGCACTTATGGGTCATCAAAGCTGTGAGTTCAACCGTTGAGTTGTCGACGATAAGGTTCCGTAACACGCGTAGGTTTTCAATGTCGTCAGGTATTGGCTCTGTAACGTGGATGCGTGGCTATATGCCAGAGAGCTTATCAGTCAAGCATAGGAGTACTTCATGTGGCGTGGCGTACTTTGTAGAGTCATGGGTGTAATTAAGTACTCTTCATCCTCTGCTCACGCACACCTCCGCTAGGTCTCCAATCTACATACCGGCTGTAACAGCCGTATGGAAAGTCTCCGATGCACCATCTCTCGCCTTTTGACAACCCCAGGTTGATTTATGTGGTAGACATAGCGTCGAGCAAAGACCAGTGGCGCCGCTGTGCGGTGACCGCCACAGTCAAGTTGCATCATGGCTCTTTGTTAACATTTCTTATGTTTTGTAGGTCCCTGTAAGTCCCTTGAAGACTTGGAGTATTCGAGTAAACCACCATTTCTGAAGAACGTGCTCTTGAGCCCTTTAACCCAGGCCAATAATGACAATGGTCAATAGCAATTAGTTGTTGTTGACCCTTACTCATCGACTGACCAGTCATTAAGGTCAAACGAGGACAATGACTCAATGATATGATCATTGAGGTGGACGGCCTCCCATCCCAACAAATGCAGAGGGACACTCTGCTAGAAGGAAGCCTTTGACCTCGATATTGACCACGGGCTCCCAGCTTCATAGAAATCCATGGGATATATTCCCGTTCCTGGTCTTCGTCGCTGGCCTTCGTCCTGCGCGTCGTCCATCCAACTGACTGTCTTGCCCACAGCGACCGCCGTTTCGTATGGACTGAGCAACGGCCGTTCAAATGCGTATCCCCAGTCGATAGATAGACGCGGGCACGCCGTTTGTATAAAGGTAGAAATATGCGGATTGAATAATGCGAGTTTTGCTGGAGACAATTCTGAGAGGAGGATTTGGATGTATGGTATTGAAATTTTGGATGCCTCGAGTTGATTCGTAATTGCCTGGAAAGTTTGTTCAGTCATTGAATAAAGGATACACATAAAAGTTGCTACCTGAAGTTGCTTGAAGTTCCCTTGTCGTCCTAATGTGCCAAGAATAACACCCCAGAGAGGAGCTGGATCGTCTTCGTGGCCATCAGCTTGTGAGGGATCACAACCTAGAGCATGTATGCTTTTGCGGGCGGTCTGCACGGCATCGTCTCGTATCGTCTGCATTTCCCGATGATCATAACGCTCTCGCGTCAACTTCTTCGAGTAAGGATCGTATCGAAAGGCAGGAACGGATGGATTGGCTATCATGATTGATTCCAAATGGAAACGGCCGTCACCCAGATAACTAGGATTATAACATCAATGCATTTTAGATATGCTGAAAGCGAGAGATACAACATACATGAGAGCATCGACATCGTTGAGGCGAGGAGCTGTACATCCAAGGATTTCTCCAGGAGATAGAGGTTTTGATCTTGGGATGGTCGCCTCATATCTTCCTGACCATAGTTTTGTTCCCGGGACAGTTGAAGCATCGCTGTCCGGCGTTTTTGAAGAGGATGCCTCGAGCAAGCCTGCTGTCGGCTGAGAAGGTGGGGTCTCCGGAGGTTCACTTGTCAGATCTTCTTTGAGACGCTGAAGGGCAGCCACAAATTGAATCGTGGATACCAATGCCAGACGTGTTGGTTCGGGCGATCGAGATGTCGATACGACATCGCCTTCGGATGAAGACGGTCCCTCTATTCGAAGATGGTGGGTTGGGCCAATTTGAGTACCAATTGGTATCTTGCGATCAGATTCCTCTGAGCTTAGCAAGTTCTCGTGGAACTGCTGGCGATTACTTGGGAAGTTGAGACGAATCGTTTGGGCGAGATGGGAAGAGTCGACGCCAATCTCGACGAAGACGTACAGTGTCTTAATCGTGGTTTGATCCATAGGAACTAGGTTAATCTTGTTGGAAATGTTATTTGGGGCATTAGACTTGACAACACGTACCCAGACAGCTGTGGCCATAATGGACAAGCATGTCGCATCCTAATGCAACAGCCGTGTAATCATCAATACAGCATGCGCCATATGTTACGTCACCCATGATAACTGTTAGTGCATTGGTGAATCTATAAGTTCAACGTATCCACATTCACGGTGCGATAGTTAATGGAAGATGAGATCTCGAGAGAGCACGAACCACATACCGCTCGATGATGTCGGCGATGGTGCAGGCAAACATCTGCAGACCCTCTGGCATCTGCAAAGCCACCATTGTCGCATTATTTTTCCGAACATGGTGAATGGTTTTATGAATCTCAAATGAATAATTCGACGGTAGTTGCTTGATAGCAGCATTGAGCTGATCGTCAAGGAGGATATCTTGGGGGATCTGACGGCTGATCGTTGCGGAGACTCCTGGTTTCGAAGGAGTTGCATTTTTGCTGCCGATGAACCTCTTGCGAGGTTTGCTGCTTTTGGTGGGCTTCGGTGGATTGCTTGGGTCGGCCATGGCTTTTGAGATGAAATTTGAAAGGTGATGAGAGCGGAGTCAGCGGACCGAAGAGATGTTGCCCGGCCACCACGTGCTCGTACGATTGCCTTATGCTGCACGCGTCGCGTCACTTTCTGACCCCTCACAGGCAGTTGCTCCGCATGCCCTTTCTGTAAACTTGGGCAACTTAGTCTCAAGCTCACACTACTTTGGATACCAACGCCTGCTGTACGATGCCAAAGAGCGAAAATGGAGCATTGGCCACAGGCCAATGCGCAATGCGGTCATCCTGTGGAAAGAAGGGTTTCTTTGGGAAGTCTCTACCTTGCCCTTATGATGGGCCAGCAGTGGAGGTATTAAAATTTATCATCTCCTTTTCAACCATCCCCTGATTCTGTCCAGCCTGAAAACGACAAGGCACGTACACTCCTCGTTGAAGTCTGTGGATCAGAATTCGCCGAAGGACGCACTTGCTGCACGACGGATCAAGTTGAAGCTCTGCGGGACAACTTTAACCAAGTCGAGGGCCTCATTTCACCCTGCCCTGCATGTCGGAACAACTTCCGGTCATTCTTCTGCACATTTACCTGCTCCCCGAACCAAGGATCGTTCGTGAACGTTACCTCCACGCAGAAGACACAGACTGGACAAACGGCCGTGAAGTCCGTCGAGTTTTATGTCGCAGAGCAGTATGGACAGGGATTCTTTGACAGTTGCAAGAACGTCCAAGTCGGGAATACGAATGGGTATGTCATGGACCTGATAGGTGGTGGTGCGAAGGACTATCCTGCGTTCTTGAAGTACATGGGAGATGAGAAGCCCATCGGGAGCCCATTTCAGATCAACTTTCCATTGACGACGCCTCCCCCAGACCTTGTACCCTTAAATACCACCGCACGTGGTTGCGCTGACAATGATCTGGCAAGCCGCTGCACTTGCATAGACTGCCCGGATATCTGCCCCTGCCTTCCACCACCGGAGGCCGCATCAACCTGTCATGTGGGAGCTATCTCCTGCCTATCCTTCATTCTCATACTTGCATACTCCTTAGCTGTGGTGGGCTTCCTTGTTGGCTATGTCGTATCCACAACAATTCGAAGACGCAGAGAGAAAACCTACGAGCGCGTGGCGTTGTCAGAGGAAACTGCTTCACCAAGGTCGCATGCACGTGGATTAATTGGAGCCAGTTCTCTCGGACCGTACCTTGAAGATGATTCAGTTGGTACGCAGTCGGAATCGCGTCATTTAGGCCGAGGTGCCTCCCTCTTAGACCCAATTGAAACCGTTCAACCTCGTCAGTACCCATTGAACAACCTCCTTCGTCGAGGTTTCTACAGACTAGGTCTCCATTGCGCGTCGTCCCCCTGGTCGACATTTGCAATTGTTTTCCTTGTCGTTGGTCTCCTCAACCTAGGATGGAAAAAGTTCGAGATTGAAACTGACCCCGTGCGCTTATGGGTTTCACCGACGTCGGAAAGCAAGTTACAGAAGGAATTCTTCGATCAGAACTTTGGACCTTTCTATCGTACGGAGCAAATATTCGTCACTGCTGCCCCACCAGCCACCTACCAATCCACAAATTCATCTTTGGTGGTCAGCGGAACGCCTGTTCTTTCCTGGGAACACCTAAAGTATTGGTTCAAAGTCGAAGGCGACATTCGTGCCCTCCGTTCTCCCAGCGGATACCGTCTCACAGATGTCTGCTTCAAACCTGCCGGCCCTCGGGGTGCATGCGTTGTTCAGTCGATCGCTGCCTGGTTTGACAACGATCTTGACAACTACGACGAAGATACTTGGGCAGAACATTTGGAGGGATGTGCAAGAAATCCTGTAGAATGTCTTCCAGATTTCCAGCAACCTCTTGCTCCACATTACGTGCTTGGAGGTGTCCCAGAGAAGGACGGCGGGTCTAAAGCATACATTGACGCAGAGGCTTTCGTTGTCACTTACGTGGTGTCAGACTCTCTAGATGCTGAGGTGCAAGGCAAGGCGATGGAGTGGGAGCAGACACTCAGAACTTACCTATCAGATCTGAGTCAAAGGTTGCTAAGCGAGGCCGGATTGCAGCTCGCCTTCTCCACAGGTGTCTCTTTGGAGGAGGAAATAAACAAGAGCACGAACACGGATGTCAGAATTGTCGTCCTATCCTATCTTGCTATGTTCTTCTACGTTGCGTTGACGTTGGGCAATGGCTCCGTGGTTCGTGATGAAGACGGCGTAGTTTCCTCTCTCGTACAGTGGGCACGAAACTTCCCTGGCCTTTTCACTAGGTCCCGAGTAACTTCGTCCTCTCTCTCGGTTGACTCCAGGACAGTCCCTCACTTCTTCCCTCGCCTCCCCAGAAGTCTTTTCACAGGCTCCAAATTCACGCTAGGTTTATTCGCCATTTCACTCGTCATACTTTCTGTCTCGTCCTCGGTTGGTTTCTTCTCTTTGGTCGGAGTCAAGGTCACTCTGATCATTGCAGAAGTCATTCCTTTCCTCGTCCTGGCCGTTGGTGTCGACAACGTGTTCATCCTTGTTCATGAGCTAGACAGGCAGAATTTGTTACATGGACCCAACGCCGCGGCTCCAGCCTCGCAAGGAGGTTTCACCACACCTATGTCACCCACGTTGTCTCATCGGTCTCCCGTCGATTCTTCCCGGGAAGACGTGGATGCTGCATCAATGCCCCAGTATCTCTCAGCAGAAGAGCGTGTTGCCCGAACACTCGCCAAAATGGGCCCATCCATCCTGCTAAGCACCATTACAGAGACCGTCGCATTCTCCCTCGGTGCACTTGTTCCTATGCCCGCTGTGCGAAATTTCGCACTCTATGCAGCAGGGAGTGTACTTCTTAACGCAGCCCTTCAAGTGACTATTTTCATCAGCGCACTTTTATTGGATTTGAAACGTTTTGAAGCAAGTCGCGTCGACTGCTTCCCATGCATCAGACTTCCGTCTCGGATCGCTCTTCTTGACGCGCCTACGAGTGGCAGTGGATTGGGCAGAATGGCACGTTTCATTCGACGCCACTATGCCCCGTTCCTTCTCAAACCTGTCGTCAAAGACATTGTGATGATTGCCTTCGCAGGCGTATTCGTAGCATCCGTGATTTCTATGCAACATATCGAGCTTGGCCTTGGTAAGTTGAGCGCCTTTTGCGATGCATCGCTCACTCTGATCTTCCATATCCAGATCAAAGGCTGGCATTGCCCTCCGATTCCTATCTAGTCTCCTACTTCGACAACCTCGACGCGTACCTCGACGTCGGCCCACCAGTCTACTTCGTCTCCCGCAACATCGACGTAACCCAGCGCCACGGCCAACAAGCCCTTTGTGGGCGATTTACCACCTGCCAAGACTTCTCCGTCGCCAACGTGCTCGAGGCGGAGCGCAAGCGCCCCGAAACGTCGTTCATCTCTGAACCCAGCGCCTCGTGGATCGACGACTTCTTTGGCTGGCTTGACCCGGGCAAGGAGGAGTGCTGCCGCGTGCGCAAGGCAGATCCCAGTGTGTTCTGCGGTGCCCGGGATAATGCGCGCTTGTGCCAGCCGTGCTACTTGGGCAAGACGCCAGCATGGAATATCACGATGGACGGATTACCAGAGGACGGGGAGTTCATGAGGTATCTCAACCAATGGCTCGTCTCACCCACGACGGAGGAGTGCCCGCTCGCGGGTAAGGCCTCGTTCGGGTCTGCGTTGTCCATCAGCGGTGAGAAGGACCAAGTCGTTGCATCCCACTTCCGGACGTTTCACTCGCCACTGAAATCTCAAGCCGACTTTGTCAACGCCTTTACCGCTGCGCATCGTATTGCAGAAGACATTTCACAACGCACCGGAGCCGATGTCTTCCCGTACTCTCTCTTCTACGTCTTCTTCGACCAGTACGCACACATCATCGCAATCACGCAGGAGGTCCTCGGGCTCGGACTCGCCTCCGTGCTCATTGTTACCGCGCTCTTCCTAGGCTCGTGGCGGACGAGCACGATTGTGACGGGGGTGGTGGGTTTAACGGTGATAACGGTGATGGGTGTCATGCCGCTGTGGGGAATCAGCCTGAATGCGATAAGCTTGGTCAACCTTGTTATTTCACTGGGAATTGCGGTCGAGTTCTGTGCGCATGTGGCGAGGGCGTTCATGAGTGCGGGGTCCGGATTGCCGGTGGATCATCCCGCCGGGCAGAAGGAGAGGGATGAGAGGATGTGGACTGCGTTGGTGGATGTTGGGCCTTCTGTAAGTGACTTGCACGATTTTAGGCTCTATGCTTTTTTCTAATGTAAGATTCTTTAGGTATTGTCAGGGATCACGTTCACGAAGCTCATTGGGATGTCTGTGCTCGCTCTGACGCGATCGAAGCTGCTTGAGGTGCGTTCTGCAGCGCCGTCTTTCTGCACACCATTCTGAACGCCACGCAGATATATTATTTCCGGATGTGGCTTACGCTCATCATATCTGGTGCACTTCATGGGCTTGTGCTACTGCCTGTTGTATTGAGTATCGCTGGAGGTTCTGGTTTCCCTCAGCAAGAAGCGGACGAGGAGTGGATGTCCAATGCCATTAGAAACGACTACGAATATGCGTATGTTCCACTAACATTCTCTTAAGTCTCCCGTTGACTGACGGCTTGCAGTCCTTTCCTCCATGATGATGATTCGATGGAGAGTGACTAGGTTTCTCTTGCTGTTTACATAGATACCCTGTCACATAATTCTTGCTATTTACAACGTGGTTTTGGTTGTGGACGTTTCGTTGCCTGCGAATCAATAGCAAGAGATACATTATGTATGAGTGGACCAAAGCGGTATTTAAATTACTATAACGAGAAACCAGTCCACAGCTTCGGGCCTTCGGCAATTGCAATTTGCAACTTGACACTTTTGCGTTTGGGCTGCGAAGTGGCATCAACGTGGTTTCTTTTCAACATCATGTAAGGACCGGACTCTTCAAAGGAATAACGACGAGTTGCTCATCGTTCTCTCCTAGGGATGATCCCGTGTCGCCCCAGTCTGAATCTGCCGCAGCTAAGCCAGGCAAGAAGCGCAAGACCCCACAGATGGGTTTCGGTTATGTTGTGTCCCGCGCTTCGCTCGTCGACTACGCCATAAAGCACGGCCTTACTGCGCAAAGCCCGTTTAATCTAATCCTCATGGGACTCGACGAGGTCAGACGGAAGGTCGAGGGAGGCGTCTATATGTGTTATGTGAAGGATGACTGTCGCCAGGGTTGCCTGCCCTTCCTATGCATCGCTACCAATACCTCTCAGCGCTTGATGTCCAAGGGTACGCCCGAGAGAGTCCAAGCCCTTAAAGCCGCTTTGGAAAGGGAGGATGATCCTCAGTGGTTGAGGCTGCATCGTCCTTGACGTGTCACCTGCAATGCTATGGTCCAAAGCACTGGAATGTCTATTACTATGTATGAGGAGAAACTGGTGCAGAAAATCTCGCAATGCGTAGTTCAACAGAGAGAGAACACTGGGCTTTGGGCCACTTGGACTTCGTGTTTGGGCTGAGACGGTGGCATATCGTGGCCTCGTGGCATCAACATTGTTTCTCTCGCAACGCCATGTCGTCGTAAGTACGAACTCTTGAAAGGAACGACTTCTTGCTCATGACTCTCTCCTAGGGAGCATCCTGTGACATCCCAGTCTCAACCCGCTGCAGCTAAGCCGCGCAAGAAGCAAAAGACCCCCAGGATGGGTTTCGGTTATGTTGTGTCCCGCGATTGGCTCGCCGACTATGCCCTAAAGCACGGCCGTACTGCACAAAGCGAACATAATTTAATCGGAATTGGGGTCAACGAGCTCAGACGGAACGTAAAGGGAAACATCTACATTTGTTGGGTGAAGGATGATTGTCGCTGGGGTAGCATGCCCTTCCTCTGCGTTGCTACCAATAGCTCTCGCCAATCGATGGCCAGGAACACTCCCGAGAGAGTCCAAGCCCTCAGAGATGTCTTGGGAAGGGAGGATGATCCTCAGTGGCTGAAGATATACATATCCTGAATCCTGATATATCGTGCTTGACGTGTCGTTTGCTTTGTACTTCTCTATGTATGTATCTTTCGTCCGAGGCTCATGATGACATCGATAGTACTTACCCTATGGTAGCATTTACTTGCATACACAATGTGGTTTTGGTGAACGTCGTGTATACATGGCACGCGAATCAATGAGCGACAGGACACGGTGGACATGGACGTCCAAAGTGGTACTGAAATCACTGTAACGAGAGACTAGTGCAGCAGAACAAAGAAAGAGAGTCACGCAAGTACATCTGTTCTATCGCAAGCTGACCTTCCCACAATATAAGCCTTATAATAGTGGGGCCTGACGTGCCTCACTCACTATTGTAAGGCTGAAAACTGT
>JABCKG010007572.1:81699-99108 GCA_018851835.1 Hypsizygus ulmarius | reverse complement strand
AACGGCATCACGGCTGATGTCGCTTAGGCAGTTTGGAATTTATTCTATGTTTCTAAATCCCTGCGGGAAGTCATCCACTATGCTGCAATTTAAAGCTCCACAATCATCTGATTTGTATGTCTCGGAAGGCTCAACAGATAAATCGTTCCCTCAGATTGGGACAGATTTTGGACGGACCCTGGCTGTTCCATAATTGGGACCACGCTGGTAATGACAATGACAATGACAATGGACATACTCGCGACGGATTCGAGAGTTGCGTGGAATCGCTGGCGGTCGCCTGGTTCGTGCCCACTACAAATCTCCGCATTTATGAAGCCTTGAGTATCGCTGGGCACTCCACTCCTCTTCTACCGAACCTCAGATATCTGCCAGGAGACGAATACCTTCCCAATATGTTTTCCTTGATCTTATGATCACCAGCATCGACTTAAAATAAACTTTCTCCTGGACCCCCGTGGTTAAGAAACATCGCTTCATCTCCAGAATTCTAACGCTCTGTCCACCTCTTCTTTCCCTCGAATAGACGACGACAGTGAGGTTGTATCGGAATGGCCTAACTCACCAACTTGTGCGAGATACAAGTCCGCCTTTGTATGGAGGCGACTCTGCATCGCATCATGCGCCTCCTTGCTTTGCGAGATGTGAAGATTTCGTTCAATCAGATTTTGATGGTCCTCCAATCAGCCGCTCCAGGGATGTTGCGGTATTCCTGGCGTTACGGCGTTTTGTGATCGAGGGCACGACGGACTTTCTCATTGAATTAATCGACGCGATGGGCAGCTGTTCCCTCGAGGTCATAGACCTTGAAAGAATCCCATTCAGAGCGATGGATCTCTGTCGAATCTTTTGGATGCTGATGAACCGATGCAATTGCCCATTACTCAAGAAATTCCATATCATGATTTATCAATCGCCAGGCGCACCCCCCTCAGCCAACCCCGATAATTACGGTTTACCATCGCACCATGTTCGAGCACTCCGCCTGTTCTCTGATCTCTCAGATATCTGTTTAGAGCCTGCCGTTGGTCTCGACTTTGCTGATGCTACCTTGTGGGAATGATCTATGGCATTGCCGCGAGTCCTGAATCTCTTACTCAGGCCTTCCCCTGCGCTCCAAGAGCCCAAAATCGCATTTTTCGAGCTCGTTGCGATCACCACACGGTGTAAGGGCATCCAGGAGTTGAATATCTAGTGGATGCCTCTTTCCATTGCGTTGATGGTTGGCGGCCAAGCCCCAGACCCGCCTTTACACACTGACATACTGTGGTCGGGCGTCTCAAACTCATCCCTCGACGACGCCGACAAAACAGCGGCCTTTCTGTTAGGCATAATCTCGAGACCGGTCAACGTTTGTGTTGACCCATGGCGTGGACCTGGTCAGCGCCCTGACCAAAGTCTCAACTATAAAGCGATGTGGGGTTGCGTTCATGACCGGCTATCTATCTTCTCCGTGGTGCGATTTTTGATGATGGATAATCTGTCAAACAGAATGGACATCGTTGAGGAGGAGCTTATTTCTGTGGTTTTCTGGAATACTCTTGGAATGTCGGGTGACGAAGATATGGAAAAGGAGGTACTGTGGACGGAGCCGCCGGTTGATCGTTCGGATCTTTCTCCATGGGCTAGGGCTGCTGCGTTGTACCCTATCATCGCTTCCATCCCGGTAGGATAGGCTTATATTGCCACTAGTGATTCTTTGTCTGGGTGGATGTCGAGCGGCAGAGAGTACACCATTGATTTATCCACTGGAAATCCTGTGCGGAACAGTCCTCGAATCATCTAGGTCCTGGACTCATTTTGTTCCGTATCAGTACACAACCGTCCGTTCATCGCTCCTATCGTAAGTCTAGCGTTCATCCAGTGCAGTGAAATGCCAAAAGTTGCTAACTTTATCTGTTCATTCAATTAAGTTCGCCGCTTCATTTGAACACGACGACTTTATTTCTCTCTTAACCCATTTACGGGAAACTTGACCTAATGTATCCTCGGTCTTTTCGAGGTATCGCAGTGGCGTATCTGGGCTATCGTACATACTTTACATGCCGGTCAGCATGTGGTCCATCCATGTCCAGTTCGACGAAGTAATCGCCCATGGGTCGCGGACGACGTGCACCCGTAATGATATCATGGGGCATGAAGGCACGCTCATATCTGTCTCCTGTCTGATGGGCGAGCTTCTAGTGCTGAGTCTGCCACTGTCAAGTATGATCAGGAACAGACCAGAGACGGAGATTGAATGGAGTGGCCTCTACCCGGCGGGTCACTTCCTTGGCAATAAAAAACGGTAGAAAAGATGCCAAATATTGGAGGGCGCTGCATAACATTACCAAATATCGCGTCTCGTCAACTTTTGCTTTCAAGTTTGTGTCTGATTTCTGTCATGCGAATCAGAGGTTTTCTGGCACACTTACGGCTGAATGTCTCCATCCAGGGATAAAGGCTAAGTATCCGCATTCTGTCTATTCGGCCCATGAAAAGATTCTCAAGGGGATGTCGTTAATGTCTTTTTCTTGTCGAGAAATGACAGGGAAGGATCGGTTGGATGATCAGCGGTGTCGATGATATAATTAGACCCTCAGTTTGTTCACTGTGATTTCCACTTTTGCCCTTTACTCTGCGACCATGACCTTCGCGGTCCTCCGTGCCCTCCACGCCATCGTCGGCGATGCTCTCGACGACATCCAGCGCGTCTACGCGCCGCAGGCCTTCGATGTGGCCCATGGACCTCCCACTCGCGATGAAGGTTTGCACCCACCGTATGCATCGCCGCCACCGTCGCCATCGACCACGAACGATCCGATGCGGCCGCTGGATTTTCCGTCCCTCGATGCTCCATACGATCCCGGTGACCCAGCTGAACAGCTGACGGCGCACCCTGTTGTTGTGCGTGCAATCAATACGATTGTGGCTGCTGCAGGGCAGATGGCGGCTACGGTGCAGACGCCATTCTTAAGTCTTTGCGATGCGACTCTGGCTGTATGATTTTTGTCTTTGTCTTTGGGAAGGGAATTTCATTGGTTTCGTAGTATCATATACCTTCTTGCATGCGTCTCCTAGAAGCATCGCACACCGTTGAGATGCTCAAGGAGGCGGGCCCGGACGGTCTTCATATCGACGACATTTCTCGACAGAATGGTGTTGAGAGCAGCAAACTAGGTCCGTTCTGGAACTCTGAACCACTCAAATATTGACGAATGCAGAACAGCTCATATTCTTCGCCTTCTGGCGACGCACCATCTACTTCGTGAACGAGCGCCAAATGTCTTTACGATCAATCGTATCTCGTCAATTGTTGACTCTGGCAAGTCCATCGAGCAATTGCGAAGATGGGAGAAAGAAGGAACGTAAGTTATATTCCCATTCTTCTCTGCATTTAATGGTTTTTTCTGTAAAAACAAAAGCCCTCGCCTGAGAACTCATTATGACCCTTTCATAGACCTGAAATGAAATATCATGACACCAACGGGATTGCTGCTTTCGTGGGGCTCAAGTATGTATCCATTCCTCCACTCATCCGTCATTCGGTTAACACTAAATTCCGCATCCTACAGTACGGATGAGCTACAAAAATCTTCCAACTACATGACCGAAGCATACCTGCTTTCAAAAGCCGATCCCCTCCGTACCCCATTTGAGTTCGCGTTCGGCACGGATGTAGGTTATTTCGGGTGGTTAGAGGGTGAGGAAGCCATTTCTAAGGCTCATCTGTCGAAAAACTCGGATCAAGATATGAGCGTTAGTCCGTCCTCCGCAAGAAAACAGGTAAGAGGAGGAATTTGGACTGACCGCGAGGGGATCGAGCTTGGTCCTGGAAGCGTAGGTCCGGTCGCCCTCGGTATTTCCCCACCACCCTCCCCTGCCAATAGAGAAGGCGACGTCGGAAAAGATAACGGAGATAGATGTATCTCGCCTTCGAATCGTTATAGACTTGAACGCTTCGGGAAGGCGATGGCTGGAACGGGCTCATGGGAGGCACCGGGGGCGGTACTGAATGGTGGGTTTTCTATTTCTATTTCTTCATCGCATGGGGCCGTTCAGTGGCTTTCGTGCGCATATATCTACCTATTTCTACACTAACTGACTTCTCCATTTAGGTTTCGACTGGCATTCTCTCCCCCGCGGCAGCATCATCGTCGATGTTGGAGGCGGGATCGGGTCGACGAGCATGTTTCTCGCGAACGCATTGTGCCGCTCCGAGACTTCACCGTCGCCTGGGGCTTGGGGTGGAAGTGCTAGTCATACTGGCGAATATGTAGACTCTGATCGTGGACTTAAATTCGTTATCCAGGATCGACCGGTGGTTGTTGAGATGGGTGAGAAGGTGGGTTCTTGGTATCAAACCATAAGAAGGGTCTTGTGTAACTAATTTGTCTCAGGCATGGCGTGCAAAGTGTCCTGAGCTCTTGGACTCGGGAACAGCCATGTTTCAGGGCGAGTAGCCTTCCAATTGTCATACCCTATAATCTACTAATGACAATCCAAACACAGTACACGACTTTTTCACTGCACAGCCAATAAAAAACGCAGCCGTCTTTTTCCTACGCGTTATTCTGCATGACTGGCCAGATGTACATGCCCGGATGATCCTGCTAAAACTCCGGGAGGCAGCAACTGCCGACACGAAGCTCGTGCTGGCGGACTTTGTCCTGCCGCTTGCCTGTGTGGACGACATTGATGGAGGCGAAGGCTCTGTGCTGGATGGTGTCGAGGGCGCGGAAAGTATGCTCGCTCCGGCGCCGCTATTGGCGAACCTAGGGAAAGCGAGTGCGAATCCATACTGGCTGGATATGACGGTATGCCACTTTGTATCTCAGTAAAGTCACAGTCACGGATCTAAGGGTACGATATGATAGATGCATGCGATGTTCAATGCGCAGGAACGGACACTGCGGGAGACCGTGATACTCGCACTTTCGGCAGGATGGCAGGTGATCAAGGTCACTCATGCGGTTGGCTCTTTGTTCGGCCACATCGTCGCCATGCCTGTTCCCATCCCGATGCAGAGGCAGGCACGAGCTGGCAGCGGGTCCGCTTTCCTTGATGTACCTAGCGTTTCAAGTTCTCGAGCAGCAACCGTAGATAACGGTGACCGGCTTGGAAAGGCGGACATGGACGTCGTTGAACGCGCGAGCTCCAGATGTGGGACGCCTACATTCGGCTCAAGGGTGAATCTCCCTTCTTTCCAGGATGCCCTGGCCCGGTTTGGTGGGGGTATCCCGAGACCGCGGCTTTCTGGGTTGATAGGCAAGACGCCAGCCAGGCAAGGCATATTAAAACAGGTCATGACGACCCCTCCATTGAAGAAGAAAAAGCCATCGCCGCTGTCTTTTCCTCCGCCTTTGTCCTATTCATCTTCCCCAGCGTCACATAGGCCAAATGCATCACCGCGTCAGTCACAGCCTCCGACTCCCACAACACGTCAAATGTCACAGGCACATCTCCATCGCCCCAAGTCTCAGCAGGAATGGTCCGCACCACCATTTGTTGTCCCACGACAACCTCCGCCCTCGCCGATGTCTCCACGGCATCCTCATCATAGCATTCTAGGGCGTCGTGCCTCGCACGCACAGCTCTCTCAACACGCAACGATGCATTCCATGACAAGCTCCATCCCTCCATCCCCATCGTTGCCTCGACAATTCGCATCTCCATCACCCCGCCCCACCCTATCCCGTCGCTCATCACATGCTCACCTGAACTTGCCCCCGCTTGCACTAGGCATGCCCCCAAGTTCGATCCCCATTCGACAGAGCCAAGAACCCCTGTCGCCACTGTCTCCAACGGCGTCTTCACCTCGGCCGCCACCACCACCCTCGCCGGCCACATCCAGACACACCGCCATACCTCGCCGGTCGTCGTACGCGCAGCTGCCACAGACGAGCTTAAGGAAACGATCGGGGAGCATTATCGGTCCGTCCATCAATGGCGTGGGGATCGGAGGAGGAATCAGCATGGCGAGTCTCCTCAACAGCAGTGGCGGTGGCGGCGTTCTGAATTTCAGGGATATAGCAGAGAGAAGGGGAGAGTCTGATCATGAGCATATGTCGCCTGCGGGCTCTTCGGGTGCAGGCGGGAGTAGAAGTGTTTTGGCCGCGGCTGCGCGTATCGAACGTGGAATACTTTCGGTGCCGCCGTCTCCTTGATCGAGCTTACGGAGCCGTGGACACTTTTCTGTTCGGTTGGACTTGGTAGATGTTCCATTGTTCTGGAAACCCTTCATCCAGGCTCTTTTTCTGATCTGTATGATAGAGCCACTTTCCTATCCCTTTTCTTGAAAACCTTCTGTCGTTCTGTTCGGTTAGGTTAAGACCCTCTTTTTTATTGTTAACTTGCGAACTCGTTCTTCCCACCATGTAGGCCTTTTATCGGCGCATGATACCCTCTCTACCGGTCTCGACGGTTTGTTCCTGTTCGGCGAGTGCTCCAATGCAATTGTTGTGGGAATATAAATGCCATTCACTGAATAATATCTTTAGACATTCAGTATACAGAGAGAAGCACGTCTTGAAATCAACAGCTCTAGTTCTGACCGCCCTTCTACCCCTTCGTCTTTCTCCATAGTGGCGTTAAGGCCTGTGCTACAGTGTTGCCAGCTGCCTCTAAGGATTTCCGAAGGTCAGGCTCCCGAACGGACTCCAGAAGACTTCGCGACCTCCACTTGTCCGGATGGAACATGCGATGAATCCTCTCGATGAGTTTTTTGTATGCATCCGGTGTATATCTCTTTTCCACGTAAGCGAAAAAGGTCTCCACCTTTTTCCATTCAACTTCTTCTATGGTGAAAAACTGGGGATGGTTAAGAACTGGCCAAGGTACGCCTTCGAAGGTGAGGGGGTGGGTTTCGGAGAACTTCGTCGTGTCGAATTCCTCGATGAGAAGAACGAATCGACTTAGTGCAGTCGCATTGTTCCAAGGGCCATTCCCCGCGAGGCGGACGTCCCTCTGTCGGCAACGCTCCTGTTCTAAGCACGTGGCTTTTCTCCAGTCTCGCTGGCGAGCTTGTTCCTTCTTCAATCTGTCCTGTTCTTCTTGCTCTCGAGCCTTCCGTGCAGCCTCTTCCTGTTCTTTTCGTCGTTTCTCCTCCTGCGCTCTTTGCATTTCCTGGAGGACTTGTTCCTTCTTCAGTCTATCCCGTTCTTCTTTCTCCCGCGCCTTCCGTGCAACCTCTTTCTCATCTTTTCGTCGTTTTTCCTCCTCTGTCCTTTGCCTTTCTAGGAAAAGAAGCTCGCGCATTTTGCGTTGAGATTCCTTCATTTCGGCCTGCCTGCGCATTCTCTCCGCTTCCGTCTTTTCCTTCATCTCCCGCACTTTGCGTGCCTCTTCCTATCGCGGACGATCCAATTCGAGCTCCAGAATCTTTCGCCGAGAGTCGGCCACGGCGAACTTCTCATGCCACTCATCGCGTTCTGCTCGTAGGACAGCACGGTCTGCTTCGGCTTGCGCGATCATAGTTTCCATAAGCGCTCTTTCTTGCTCAAGCGCCACCAGCTGCTTTTTCAAGCGGTCTCGTTCTTCCTGCAAGATGTCGAGTTTCTCTTCGGATAGCCTGGCCGATGCCTCTACTTGCTCCAGAGCTCCAAGCTTGGTTTTCAACCGGTCACATTCTTCTTCCAAGGCATCCCGGTCGTCTTCAGCTTTCCTCCCCACCGCCTCCGCATCTGCCATTTCTTGTTCCAGCGCGAGAAGTCGTCCTCTCAAATCATAGCTTTCATCTTGCAAGACGTCGCGAGCCTCTCTGTGTTGCTTGACTATCTCCTCCATACCTTCTCTGTCCTCCTTGAGCAGTACTAGCTGCCTCTTTAGGTCGTCGCGTTCTTCTTTCAAGGCGTCACAGTCATCTTCGGCTTGTCTGGCCTTAGCCTCCACAGCGACTCTGTCCTGCTCGAATGCCACGAGCTTGATTTTAAGATCGTCGACCTCCAGTTCAAGACCCTTTCGTTGTCGTTGGTTTGTTTCCAAATGTGACGTTAAAGTATCGATTTTGGCCTGGTGGGCGACGTTCTCCTCTGATGACTCGCGATCAGCGTGTTTGATCCTGTCCTCCAAGCCAGTTGCCCGATCCTGAAACGTTTGCAGTTTCGATTGCAGCCCCTCGATCTGGAGACAATAGTAGCTTTCGAGTTCTGCCTTCTCCTTCTCGATAGTCTCTACTTGACTAGCCATGGTCTTGGTCTCTAGTTCGTGGGCTTCCTTATCCTTCAACCTCTGACTCTCCGCTTGCAGGACGCAACTCTCCAATTCAGCCTTCTCTTTTTCCAACATCTTTAATTCCCGCGACTCCTCAACGTGACAATTGTTCTTCGCTTTCATGCTTTCGCCCCAGCCCTGGCCAATGATTTGCTCCAGCTCTCCTAATTGCGACTTAAAGTCCGTCAATTGGTGATGATACCAACTCTCGAGGTCCATTTTTTGGCGTATGAGTGTTGCCCACTGCCATGCCGTATCTTTCATCTCCTGTTGGCGATCATTCTTCTGCATCAGGGAACGGCCTTGCTGCTCCTCCAGTGTGTCCTCCAACACCGCAACTCGTAAGCTGGACTTTCGCAGCTCCGTCCTCAGAGCCTCCAACTCGAGCTGGTAGTAGCTCTCAAGGTCCATTCTCTCTAAATCGAGCCTTTTCAACTGGGATATCATGAGCTCGGTCATCCGCTGGTACTTTTCTTCCTCTTCCATTCGTAGGCGTTCCGTCTCCTCGAGCGAGTCACTCAAGTTATCCGCATATTGTTCGACCATCGCATTTTGTTCCGTAATGGTCTGGATGAAACAGGCCAAATTGATACTGACACCTACAGTTGCGTTGTCGCTGCTAACGGTCGGCCCCCATTTAACGCTTACGCCGTATGAATCCTTCGTGGACCCCCTCAGCACCCGGTAGTGCACATGCACTGCTCTGGAGCCCATCATTGTTCCATTAACGGACTGGATGGCAATAAAAGCTTTGTTGTGCGGCCGTCAGCGTAATTTTCGATTCCCACCCTATAAATTCACCTTGTTCAGGGCTGGAAAAGGAAACAAATCCAAAACCACGACTGTGGCCAGCGCCATCGAACACCACTCGAGCCCTATTTCAATCAATATCAAGTGAATAAGTCAAGGGCATTAAATATATACCAACCTCACGGAAGCATCGAACTTCATAACTCTTGATCAGAATGATACGAGAAAATAAACAATATTGACGCTCTACCTCTTGAAACCGATTTCGTAAGGCCCATTCATCCACCTCTGGGGACAGATTCTACAAAAACATTGCTTCATATTTGGAAAAGGGTTCAGTTGAGAGGAAGCAATTTACATACACCGCAAAATAGTCCATGAGGATCGTATCTCTGGAGAGCCATTGTGGGAAGACGAGAAAATTCCTGTCTATTGGCGACCTCGGCATTCCTCGCGTCTTCTTCGATCCAAAATTGCACTATACCTCCGAGCTCCTTGAAAACTCCGCAAAAGGCCAGAGGCCCAAGGCGTCGCATGCGTTCATACAGCTGTACCTCCGTAAAGTTTGATGGCAAACCCTTGACCAATCGCGGATTTCCTGAGGGATGTGGCAGGCCTGTCACGAAGTCTCCCTTTGGCGACAGGGATAACAGGACTTGCGGTTGGATATGGGGAATCATGCGACGATGTAGAGCCGAGAATGCCTTCGCAGCTGTCATCAGGCGTGAGATGTAATATTGACACTTTTGAGCAGTGTCCCGTACCTTCATCAGCTGTTTGAAATTCCATTTGCGCAGATTGGATCGTTCGAGGGCGGTTTACGATTCCATGAATAGAGAAATCGCAATCGTGGCTGCTCAGTAAGATACGCGTAACGTTAAAGTCTTTGAAAGTACGCTGCAAATCGCCATCCTTGACATGAGGAGGAAGATCAAGGGCAACCAAAATAGATCCTGTGAGCTGTGGCATGACTTGCGAGTTGGGTTTGGCTCCCTTGAGGACCCCAGTCCAGTTTTAAAAATGGCAAGAGTTGGAGACACAAAGGCTCACCTTGAAGAAACTCGTGGACGCCTCCAAGAGTCACGTTTGTCGACTGACCATGTCATGACTCCTGGGGTGAATGTCGACATCATTGTACAAGGAGTCATTCAAATTTGAAGTACAAACCTCGAGAAGAGCGTTGAAATACACTACCTCAGCTCACGATCAAGTTTTGAACGCTCGAGCCATAAACCGTAAACGTGGTCAAAGTCAACGCGAGTCGCGACCGGAGATGTCAGAGTCAGATTGGGTTCGAGATGTGACAAAAGAATTCACATGACGTTACTTCTCGCTTCTTACATGTCACGCTCCTCGGCCCGATCTGGCCATGGCCCGATCCTAATAAGGTAAAGTTTAAGTAGTTCCGTAAATACTAAGTAATAGCTACTAATGGTTGCCCAACTTCAACGTTCTACCATTCTGCATAATCAATGAAGTCACCAATTGATCATTACAGTTGCAGAATTTTGTGAAGGCGATTCCGTATTTCACTGAAATACGCTGCAAAATCTCGAATCGTATGACAGTTATCAGACTCAGCGCTAGTAGCATGAAGCTTGATTCATCCAATTCCGTTATCAAGGTCTGCAATGTGCACACCTGGCGCTTAATCGGTGCTTCCCTCCTGCTGCGCATCCCTGGAGGCCCCACTACCCAGCTCTTCCTCTCGCTACGTCCATCTTACTAGGCAGTGGAACCTGACACCTGAATAAGAAGGAAGACGTGGGTCTGCACGGAGTGAAGTTCAATATGCAGGCCGTGCTTCCTTTAAAAAGTGAGAGGACATTAGCGGAACTGAATGAACTGCGCAGGCAGGTATGTCAGTTCGCAGTGTTGCCTAGGCTGACATTATTCATGCCTGTCTTGTGTCGACGTCAGAACGCGAAAGAGGTAACGGCACGCGCGCAGCTGGAATTTCAGAAAAGACAGTCCGACACGCCGAGCATAGAACTACAACGTGCATGGTTCAGAGGCATGAGGAATGTGCTTGAAGAGGTCGACACGGCGGTGAGGTGTATCCCAGCACGTACTCCTTGGTATTTTTTGGACCTTGGGTAAGGGTCTCTTAGCCTTGTCACCAAGTTTCTATCGACATTCGGTATTCATATTGGTATACATAGCTGTTGTCCCGGCGGGTTCTCCTCCTACATTTTGAACAAAAACCTATTCGCCACAGGCATGGGTATCTCCCTCCCTGTCGAAAGTGGGGGGCACTCCTTCCTGCTCGAAGAAGAGCTTTACCCGCGACTCGATTTACACATGGCCGATCTCACGTACTACCAGCTCGGGCCCTTTCCCATTGCCGATGCGCGCCTGCAGCACCTGCCTTTCACCGATCACCAATTCGACATGGTGCTTCTCGACGGACACCCTCTCCGAACGGCCCCAGAATCCCAGGGCGGTGGACGCAAGCGGATGTCGGACCGCCTCCTAGTCGCGCAGCTGGTTATTTGCTTGAAGGCCGTGGCTCTGAGCGGCACAGTTATCATCAAGCTGTCGAAGCCGGAGCGCGTGGTGACGGCAAAGATCATGTATATGATGTGGATGCTTGCGGCACAGGTAGCGACCTGGAAGCCGGTCTGCATGCATGCCACGAGGGATACATTTTATTTCATTGCAAAGGGTGTTGGGCTGGGAAGGTGGAAAACGATGTGGGAACAGTGGCTCTGGGAGTTGCAGGCCCTGTGGGTGCAATTGACGTGGGGAGGACGCTCAGGAACGGGAAGGACACTCGAAGAAGAGGATTTTGATTTCGTGGTGACTACACAGGATATGAGAAAGCATTTCGGTGAGACATTGGCGGCGCTGAGTAGGCCAGTATGGGACGTTCAGAAGAAGAGTATGGAAGGGCAGAAGAGCGCAGCTGCGAATGGATTTTGAGACCTGGGGAATTTTGAACTCTATCTTGGTGATTCTACTCATACAATTTCTTTCACTGCAGTATGCTCCCTTCCATGTTTTCTTACATCTCCTGACCCGTCTTGAATAGTTTATTGTAGGCACTGTGCCATTGTATTTCTATGCCCATGTACGTTATCGTCTCTAAGCACACCGTGCCTATTTACACACACTTCTAGCATCGGAATCCTACACCTCTATAAAGGACAGCCCATGGCCCACACATTTCCAGCCAATTTACCATGTATTGGTTGGCCATAAGTCGGGATATCGACCTCATGTCGTCGACTCCTGAAAAGTGTGAAAGCTTTTGCCATCACTCTAAGCAAAAGTCCTCGATGTACCTGGAGATCTAAGTATCCTTCTCGGTGAAACCCTCATAAAGTCCGGGCGCGATGGTGCGAGCTAGCGCTTAACATGCTTTAGCCACGAGGTGGTAAGTTTATCGCAGTTTATCGTTTGCTTGCCATTTGCGTACCATCTTCGCCGTTCGATACGTGTGTTGAGCGCCGAGATACATAAGTATCCGCGGCATTTTTTCTTCTTGCAGTCTCTGGTGGTTATGTTCGTGAATGGCCACATAAGGATTTGTAAAGGGGTATCCATGCAACACCCCTGCGCCACCGGATAGCCTGGGAGTTACACACTGCATCCAACAACATACGAGCCCCGTTATCCCTCTGCAAGATAATCGATGAAATCCTCTACGACTATTCAAAAAAGATGAGAACACGGTCTCAATCCTTGCAGCTTCGTAAGTTTGGGTCGAATCTGCGGCGCTTACGGGGATAGAAAACATTCTATCATGCCACGTCCTGCAGGCAGCGCTTCAGTCACTCCTCGTGGTTATCCAGCATCCGAATAGAAAACGAACGTGGGGCAGTGTCCTGCAGGCCGGCTATGAAGTCTAATACGAGGCTGGGGAGAAAACCATAGGAGTGGGCGAACACGTTACGGTATGAAAGGGGAAAACGTTCACGCGTATGAATGGCGTGTTTTATGAAACTTCTAGTAGAATCCGGCCACTCTGTGTGGTCGACCTTCCTGCCTACTAGTCCTGACTCGTTGTGATGATCACGGATTCGTGGAAAGTTGACAGCTCCAAGTGATAGGTCTGAGTAAAATGAAGACAAAAACAGCTCGACAGATGATGCTCCTATGTAGCGCTTGATAAGGGCAAGACAGGCAACATAGTAGTCATAGCCATAGTCAGGTGGACAAGCCATGGGCAGGTGATAACATGGCATGCTTGGAAGGTCGAAATTCTGAAGCACATTTTGCAGTAATTTTTCTTGCCCTTGTAAGTCGGAAAATTGCATACACAAGCACCACGTATTGTCAAGTCGAAAACACCAAGCCCGCTGCCACCATCTGAAGGTTCCGCGGATTGCCGACCGTCATCGTTACAGTTACCGCGTCATACTGTAATGCAGCGACGGAGTGCCGTAGGTAAGGTAGAGCGATCCTATTTTCTGGCCAAGAAAATGTCGTGAATCGTACATGCAAGGGGATAAGAAAAAACTTGAGTCACGACCGTCTGCTATCTGAGGACAGTCACCGAATATTGAATATTTTGAGCGCATGCATGAGGCGGTTGAATCATGCTGGCCCAATTTCACAATAGCGCCCGGCATGAGACCATTACGTAATGCAGTAACAGGCCTCGGCGGTGGTCCTTCCAAGATTTAGTTCTGGCTCTATGAGATACCACCATGTCCTCCAGCTGCCCACCCCAATTACACCTAGAATTGCCCCCGAATACGACGTCCTTCAAGCGTTCTTTTGATCAGTTCGGCTTTGACCTTGACAGCCCTCTAGGAGCTTCGGACGCCACTCAGGGTGCCACTGGGGGCAATGGAAACGATCGTAACAAACGGGCGAGGAGCGCAAGCAGCTTTTCCGACGACCATGACTCGAGTACAAGTTCACAGTCCTCTACGATCGCCTCGGGTTCGAGCTCGAGCTCAATGGGTCGCAATGCTGCCGACCATGATGCACAGCAGTCTTTGCAGTCGGCACTTTCAGCCACGCGCCCGACACCACCTTTCTCAATAGCACTTACTCGTGCTCCGTTAGAGCCTCCGAGGCTCCCAACACCTGAAATACCTGAGATACAGGACATAGACATGGCAGATTATGCTCTCGTCGAGTCTGATCGCCATGACTCCGACGAATTGGCATCGCCATCTGCACCTTCGACATCGACCCATCGGCCTATGACTACATCCCAAGCAGATGAGAGCTACAGGCTGACTCTAGAACGCTTCAATGCATTTGATTCACAGATCTCTGTCCTTCGCCGATCTCAGTCGCCGAGCCCACCCCGTGCGCCAGCTTCACCACCTGTATTGCCCCCTCTTGAGTTGTTAGACGATCGGGACAATTTGGCGCTGAATACGACTTCAATACCTTTTTTACATCCACCAACGCAGCCGTCACCACCGCTACCGGAGGCGCTATACACTTTTGGAGGCTCGAGACCGGCCCAGTCATCGGGCTCTTCTTCGTCCAGACAGGATAATGGGAGCGGTACATCAAGTGCGCAGGTCGAGGGTTCGACAACTACCAATGGTGCCATTTCTGTTCTTGAGTCACAAGAGAATTTCGCTTATTTATTTGAGACAATAGCTCCCACATTCCCTTCGACTGGGGAAGCATCACAAGTCTGGGAACGAAGCCCACATGATGAGACTAGATACGCCATAACCTGGGACCCATGGCATCCCTCGGATGATGAGAATGACCGTGCCGAAGAAGACGAAGAGGAAGAAGTACGGGCACAAACCGCTTTCGTCGATCGTGCAGGATTTCAGCGTTCTACCAGCTCCGTTCCAGTTATCGGAGAGCTACGATCTCCATCGCCGCTGTTTCAAGATTTGGACGAATTCCATGCACCTCGGGTTCCATTGAACACAAACACTGATATAGCTACAGGGGCCGCACTGACATCTACAGCACCAGTGAGGAGAACACCCGTCCATGCTCCTCCGCCAACTTTACCACCGATACCCTCAACGACTAGCAGTGACGAGGAGGATACATGGGATTACGAGAATCCCCTTGATCGGCTGCGCATCTACCCTCTCACTAACCCTCCTATTCCTCCACGTGTATACACACCACCTCCGCCACCTTCGCCTCCGTTCCAATTTGCCATACGCCGAACACATGCGAGGGACACACCCATGTCTTCCCATGAACGCGACGCCAGTATATTTGGCAGTGACTCCCTCATGCAATGGCCTGAGACAGGCACGGATGATTTTCTATCGACCACTCTAGACGGCCCCGATTGGCTCTTTGATACCCCCACGGTGGAGCCTTCTTCGGGAAACAGCTCACGCAGGAGAAACGAGACTTCAAGACCGGATACAGCTCCGCAGCGGACTGAAAGTGCCGGAACCCGAACAAGCGCAAGTTCCACGGCAAACGCACAGCCGACGGGTGCTCGTTCATCGAGAATCGAGGCGCAGGCGCTACAAGGTCTTGGCGAGGCTCTTCGGGGACTGGGACGTGCATTGCAGGAGAGTGAGATCACGTTGCGACCATTGCTAGACTTTGGACTGGAATCAGTGGAGATGCCCTCGCCGAGGGAAGGAGAGTCATCGAGGGGAAGAACGAGTGCGTGGCGGGATGCAGGGAGTCATGATGGTACGAGAGAAGCGCTGCCGAGGCGCTTGAGGCTCAATTCGTCTCTTGCTGGGCCACCGCTGGAGAGTCATATGCGGCCCTGGTTACAAGGTCTGTAGACTATCTTCTGTTCAATTCTAGCAATTCTAGGTCACTCATTTATTTTTAATTTCCTTTCGCCCTTCCCTTTGTCCCCTCTCTTTTGCATCACTGCTATGCAATCTCTATGAAGAGAGAAACAGGGAACGATCGCCAGCCACACCACCGCCTGCAAGGAACGATGACCCGTTGACCGCGAGGGACTACGCCCAGATGACGAGGTACATGCAGACTCTGAGAGCCCAGAATACTGGCGCAAGCAGTGATGCTCGGCAGACGAGGAGAGCGTACTCTCCCATGCGTGGTACTGCTGTCCCAGATTCAGACCCGGGATCGCGAGCGGAGAGGGACAACTTCACCGCAAGAGCTCAACGGACCAGCGACATGCTCGATTCGTGGTTGACGGAGGATGCGGAGCAGGATATGGGCCGTTCCTCGATAACTAGACAGGCTTCGCCGATGCGCCGTGAGGAAAGTTCTGAAAGCAATATGCCATTATTGTCTTGGGCTGGTGCGTTTCTACTAAAGTTTCCTGTCTTGCGGCCTATCTGATCCTTTGAATATAGACAATACAACCATCGAAATCCGACAATCGCCTACACCTGAACCAGAACCTGGACATGCTCCTACCACCGTCCCTGCTAACGCAACCACTGTCGCCGATTCCGACTCGAATCGGATATCTTTCCAATGGCCTGACGAAATCAGAACTTTCGCTCCCGAATCAATGGATACGGGGCTCTTTGGTGTGAGGCCCATCGGTGCCGATCAGCGTAGATCGACGTCATCTGCATCGGGGATGGCGTTCGGTTCTCCTTCGACATTATTGAGGCTGAGATCGAGACCCCATACCAGTCATTCGCACTCACACTTAACGAATGTGACATCCCATACGCATTCACACCCGAATTCACTTTTACCAACTCATTCACATCTACACGGACATAGCCATACACCTACAACTTCTACGTCCAATACCTCCGGTTCCTCCCTTGCAGACACACTCAGGCGCAGTGCACGTCTAGAATTACAGCGCCAAACCTTAGGCTTGTCCGAATCACGTACGCAAACCTCACCAGGCGAACCGCCGTCTTCCAGGAATAGGACTAGGGCAGAAGCGCGATCGGCATGGCAGAACTATTCCCGACAAAATTCTGAATTATCGGAACGCGACGATTCCACATCCGTGACGAGGGGGACATCCTCAGCCATTCGGTCTGCATGGCAACCTCCACCACGTTTGAGATATCTGGACTCGGTGTATCGCACTGGGTCTACAGAGCATTCGCCTAGTTCTTCGTCGAATTTGGTGGACATGGCGATGGATCTGGATCTGCAGGCTCCTGTGTCATCAGGTACTTCAAGTCATGCAGGACACCCGACGTTGAGGCTGGAGGATGGTGTTGGCCAGTCGCGACGTGGCCTTCCTTCTGCAGGGATAAGGAGCGGAAGCAGGCTTCCGAGTCCGACAGCGAGGAACGAGTGGAACTGGGGAAGGGCAGGCAGACATCATGCCGATGAAGTAGAACATCTGCCGTTTGCCACGGAGGATGTGGAAACAGGAGGACGCCGCGATATTGACGTTGAGGACCACAATCGGCGTGAGATGGAGGAGCGAAGGCTCGAACGGTTTCTCCGTGCTCCGTCCCTCCCTTCTCCCGGCCTTGGTAATGTGTTTGAATTTTCCCTATATGATCACGATCAGCAAGGACGGCCTCGGGGTTCAAGCCCACACGAGAACGCAAATCCGCCTAGGACGCAGTGGTCGTCTTTGCGCCGGTCGCCTTCGCCGCACACGGC